>JBCFXI010001215.1:0-67145 GCA_038496175.1 Ampulex compressa
GTTTTATTACTAGAGCGGAAAAACATAATGAATTTTCAGTAATAACGGATAGTACAGCAAACGATATGTCCATACAAAAAATACTGAGGCGAAAATCACAGAAAAATAATGGAGGTTGAAATAAATGAATAAGATATATATATATATATATATGTACATGTATATGTATATGTATATGTATATATACGTACATTTCTATTTGCACGATAGATGGCCGAGCGTCGTAAAATTCTATAGAATATGAAGAATAGAGAAGGGTATAATGGGAAAGGAACAAAGAACAGAAGAAAGACCGTGGACGAAACACTTTAATTTAACGTATTTATTCAGCGGCCAGTAATAAAACAGAGTGATATATAACTTTTCTTCGTCTTCTTCGTCCTCAATCCGCGTAATTTAAATTGATCGCCGGTTTCAGCAAGCGCGTCGAAGTTTATGGCTGTAGTTTATGCGACGCGAGGAATATTGAACGAATATCAACGGTTACGATTCGCACGGTTGGTGGATGGCACGGCAAGAAACCAAGTAAAACTACAGATCTTTCACTTTGCCTTTTGTCAATCCCAATACAATAATATCCTTGACCGAGCAAAGCGAAATTCTGAAAGGAATTCAGTGATATTACAAATACGAATGAAAGATTTCGGATCTCCTTCAAACCTCGAATACGTGACCACACGACTCTCCCTTTCCTCCCCCAACTTCGTTTATTTCGATTGAATAAAAGTAGCTGCAGGGCAACATTCGACAAATGTATCCTGCAACTATGTCACCGCACATGCGTCTTCACTTTTTTTCGTTTTAATTACACGCGTATTTATACACGTTATATACACGTGTACTGCCGGAAAATAAACTTATACAAAACAACGATTAATATATATCACACAATACCTACAAATAATAGAATAATCATAATCCATTTCTGTATTATATAGAGACACGATCAATTATTATGCAATTATGTAATCAGGGATTATATATCTCCAACACAAAAGTGGTTTAGTACGTGCTAAATACTGATCAAGCTTACTTCTCCCGCGCATGCGCATTACCGTCGCAGGTGAAGAAAAACGTTAGATAAATGAAAGCGAATCGGTAGCACGGCGAGTAATGCATTTATTTATCTTAATGCATTGAGATGATCGTAAGACCAAGTCTAACACGCAAAGGCACACTGCTTTTGCAAGTGCAACTCGTGCTTGGCCGTTAGTCGCACTAAATTACACGCAATTAGCCAAAACAGGAAAATGGCAACAGGACAGACGGTTAGGCGGTGCCTTTTCGTTCAGAGGCACGAGAAGAAACGAAATTTGTGGATGGTACGAAAGGACGCAAGGCAGAAGGGAAGAAAAGGAACGAAGAGAGAGAGAGAGAAGAGCAGGGCCAATTCCGTTAAATGACGTAAAAGTTGCTCTAGGCAAGTTTTCTTTGAGATCCGGATACTTATTCTCCCCGATGTGCCTCTCCCTGTTTCTCGTCTGTTGTCAAATAATCGAACAACTTTACGAGCAAGGTCCCTTTGTGTTTCCACGTAGCCTTCGCTTTTATCCCCCCATAAATGCAAATCTCGTTTCTTAAGTAAAAAGTACCGGCCTTACGGCGCGGCTTCTCGAATAAATTCGTAAAGCGCGGACCGAGCCCGACGTATTTATACAGACAGCTCCCCGGCAGCTACGATAAAGAACTATCGCGGGGCGGGGAAATTTTGATTTCTCCTTGCAGCCATCGAGGACAATGCTAATGCAAAGTGCGCAAAAACCGAACTTTGATCATTCTTCAGCATCTCCTTCCTCATCCTACAGGAAGTACGATCTGCCTCGTACTCATTTATAACACGATTCCTTAAAATAATATATATTCATTAAAATAATATAATAATGAAGAGGGGGTCTTGCAGAGCAGTTTCATTGATCAGGTGTTCTGGTAAAAAAGCAAGTTGCGTACATTCGTCGTTTCGGCTCCCCTGCGAGCTCTCTTCAGGAATATATTATAAACTTGGCGTATTATTTAAAGAGACGCATATGCAGTAGATGCACATAGACCATTAGTTTCCTGATTTAACAAATGTTCCAGATGATCTCTAATTTCTTTTTAATATATCTATAAAAATTTGTAGATGATGACCCATTTTTGGTTTTGTAGTAACTGCAAGAGTCTTGTGTCTGAATCATCAGAAGGCGGCACGATTCCTTAAAATGGCGAACATATCCAAAAAGGAGCCGCGACAATCGGTTCCTGAAATTTGGTAATGCGAGTGTTACAAGGGGTGACTATGAGTAATGAAATATTCATCCTCGAATCGTCGGGTAATGCTCCTGACAAATGCAATCGCGGCTAACGCGGTGTTCCCTGGGAATAAAGATTTATGAAAGTGCAGATGAGAAGGCCATCTTCCCCTTGTCCCGAGGATCGATCGGCCGAAATTTCCGACGCAGCGGCATGCCAACGGCTAAGTGGGCCCGATTGGAATAATGACGCGTTCGAATTCGATCAGAAGGACAAGAGCAAATCGATATAGGTCGCAGGCAGCCTGCCCTTAATCTCAATTTTAAATCAGCCATTGAATTGCAAGGCGTTCGTCTGGCGGGCACGATTCGGGGGAGGCTTAACACCGTTTAACTCGAGTGCCAACAAGGACTCAAAGGGGTACACTCGTTAACCGCGGGCTTAATTACTCGCGATTACTCGAAACCCACGAAATAACAAGTTCGTCCCTGGGCCCGTGCGTGCGTTCTGGAAAAAAAAAATGAAAAAAAAAGAAGAGGAAAAAAAAAGCTCGAGGCAAAACGAAAACGTTACGTGGCTTTTTCCCTTTTTCTTTCCTCCTTTTTTCTTCTTTTTTTTTTATTTTATCCCCGAATCAAGGCGACAAAATCCAGAGCAATTAGAAGAAGCTAGCCGTATGTTACGGGCCCGTCCTACCGCTGAATGGAAGCCGAAAGGACCGCTTTAAGCAGGCTTCATTGAAATCTAGGTTAACCCTTGCAAATCCCGCCTCTCGGTGCTCCTCGTTAGATAATTCCCCCGGCCTCCATTAGGGGCGAAAATCATTTTTCACGATCCTCTGATCCTGCTCGCGTCCCGCCTCAGCATTTCCGCTTTCACGAGACTGAAGGGGAGCCCCGCCATGGTTAATATCGATGGCAAACATAGGCGTTGTGTATCAAATTAAAAGGCATCGCCGATTTTCGAAGGTAAACAGTTGTTTGTAACGAGATAAACGATGTGCGTTATCCCTTTACATCGCGATAACTAAGATGAGACTTAGTAAAATCGATAAATGGACCGTTTATTTTGGAAGTGATGTAGGTCCATTTTCTCTTGTTTCGAGAAAATTAAAGGTTAGCATATTTGTTGATTAAATAATAGCAGTTAATATTACCGAGTAAATGTAAAAAGCAGTAGTTACTGATCTTACCACCTGTCTATCGAAATTGGATTTACACCACTTTCATAATCGATGGCTACGCAACTTCTTTTATCGGCCAATATTGAATTGAACAAAGCGTTGGTATTTTTTAAGGTGTTAAATACTAACTAGTTATAAACAAAAAGTTTACGTTCAATTAAACATAAATCACGTGATATCTCATTTTTTTTTAATGGAATTACACCACTTTCAAAATAAACGGTCCATTAATATTGTTTTTATAACAGTTAATGCGACGTAGTACTTTTATTCTTCTTGCTTCAGTGAATTATAACAAGTAAAGTCGTGGTCTTGACGAGCGATGTGGATATTGTTACATCCTGCATTGCTCGTCAAGATCACGACTTTGTTTGTTGTAACGATTAAATCCATGCAATAGCGTATTTGTCAATCAAATCAACGAACATATCAGAGATACTGTTTTCACTTGCAAAAGAAAAAGAGCGCGTTTCCTTGCCAAGTATCGGTGCTGCGCTTCCATCGAGCTGCAGCTCGAGTACAAATATCATGGGCGTATTATTTTTTTCCCAGGCTATTTCGTCGCGGAATGCAGCGGACAACTTTTTATGGATTGTTGTCGGGAACGTTTTTCGAAATTGTTTGTGGATAGCCAGCCGACGTTGTCCAAACTCGTCGTTTGAAAAAACACCTAACGTGCGCGTTTTTCGATGCGAGGATTTCGGAAATTGGAACAATCTGTGCCGATTCGAACGTAGGTATATTTGTCGTTTATTAAATTCAGATGGGACGCCAGTGGTGCCCAACCTGCCTTCGCGTTTGTCCTGGCAGCGAAGCAAGTATTTCTCTGTCGGTCTGCCAGGGCTTTAAGGGGCATGAAAACTTTCTTATTCCCTAAACCATCGTTTCAGCGGAAAGAGGGAATACTCTTCTGCGGAGTCAGACATACCGAGCATCGTTAAAACAACTTTAATAATGGCAAACAGGCTTTTTCAAGAATAAAAATACTTTTACGAAGCAGAATGGCGGCGCATTGAAAGAGCGCGCCGCTGGATTAAGTGCTATACTCAGCGAAAGCTTCCGTAAACATTGTGCATTATTGTGTGAATCATCGGCCAGCAAGATTGTCATTATTATTTAAAAATTGAGAATACAAGGCGGGATAATATTAATAGGCAATTAAATAGGCCTATTAAGTAGGCAAAATGTAATTAAATTAATAAGCAAAATTAATAAGCAAAATATAATCAAAAAGTTTCAGCGCTTATAACACGACTTAACAGAATGACGTTTTTTTTGCAAATCACGCTCTAATGTACATAATATCAAATTTTCCATCTAGCCTTTCACCCTAAATTAACTACAAATGTTATAATAATGAAATTATTCACTCAACAAATGACTTATCATAAAAAGATACAGGTATACCGAATCAAGTGTTATCTAAAGCAACAAACATAAGTTGTTACAAGCGGCGTCTTTAACTCACTCATGAATAAAACGATCCTTAACCCTTAACAAACGAGCGCATTTTTCTGGAACAATGACCAATAGATACACAGAGTTTTACCATATTCATTGTTTTATTACTAGAGCGGAAAAACATAATGAATTTTCAGTAATAACGGATAGTACAGCAAACGATATGTCCATACAAAAAAATACTGAGGCGAAAATCACAGAAAAATAATGGAGGTTGAAATAAATGAATAAGATATATGTATATATATATGTAAGAATATGACGTCACGCCTGCATGGCGGCATTCGATTTTCTTCGTATATTCATAATGTACGCAATATGGCGGCATTCGCGCGCTAAGCCAATCAATCATCGCGAACGAAAGTGCATCACGGTGCATTTTAAGAAAGTGGAAATAGATTTCTCGATACAACCAACAAATGCCAAGGCGAGGAGGATGCGCTATAACAGGCGCCGACAATGATCCAAGGATAAGTAAAACAATTCTTAATCGCCGCCAATAAAAGATTTATGACCGCGAGATTAAGAAGATCGACGCGGCGACGGCGGTTCCACGCTTGACGACCGTGCCACGGGCTTAATTACCCTTAATCGACCGAAATGACGAAATAACAAGTTCATTCGAGGAGAGAGACCCGCCGGGGATGGCCGTCGTTTTTTATCGCGGCGACGAAGGCGACGTAATTTGGAGCAATTACAGGAACCTATATACGACGCCGGTTTTTCTCGAACCTAATGGCCGTTTCAAGTAAAATTCACTGGAATCCAGGTCACCGAGACACTCCTCCCCAAAAACGCAATGGGTTCGATCCTGAGCGGACGTTTCTCGGGAAATATAGAAATAAATGGCTCTATTAAAAGCCACGAAGTAACGGCACTTCGATTATGGGCGTCGATCGCTGCGATCGTTCAGCTTAGGCTGGGATGTTTGATGTTTTAGTTGTCAGTAGACGTGTATTGTAGATTAAGGATACTTTGGTGGAATAATTATTGAGCTCTTCCCACTTTTCCCGGTATTTTGTAAATGACAAATTATCCAGAATTAAGGATCGTTTTGCCTTGGGATGAAAAGTGAGTTTTTTTATTGGCGGGAATTGTTTGTTAAACGAGCGTTTTAATTTCCATTCTGACCAGGAGGACGATTAGTGGAGATCGAAAAAGTTGATCAAGCTGAAAAATCAGACTCATCTCCTGTTATTTGATGTAATTACAATTTTCAGTGGAGCCCCGAGTGCTAGAAAAAACGATCGTGTTTTTTTATAAAAATGCTTCTAACCCTTTTATATCGTCTTCGTGAAAATTTACAGATTTTTAACTTGAATCCTTTGCAATAAACTCAAGTATATCAGAATGTACAGGATCTATGATGAATTAATAAAAATGTGGGAGATATTCCAGAGTTAAGATTAATTCATTGCATTGGCAAAAAAAGGAATGCAAACATAACATCAAACTAATCTCCAATTGTCAATGTCTTTGAAAATAAACCATCATCATTGGATCAAGCTAATGGTAAGATAACCCATATCAACAAGTTTAGGATAAGCCAGTACGTATTATCAACACAAATTTTCAGGCGGAAGCTCCCCTAGCATTTTACTTCTCGACGGACGAGTCATTGGAACAGCTCGTAATCGGATCAGCATCGTTAGACAATTACAAAAATATTTACTCTCAAAGCCACCGCCGTCACGCCGCGGTCGAGCGAACCGCCTCAGGAGAGGGAAATCTGTAGCCCTTGATCTTCTCGAATCTCACGATGGAAGAAAATTCCTTCGCAAGTTGTACCCAAGAGAATAAAACTCATCGCTGCTTCTTATTGTCAATTCTTATTACCCCATTTGTACTTACTGTTTATTATTATAAAGTATATTCACCTGAAATATATTTTTGGAGAATACATTTTTTCGTGAAAAAATATAAATCGTGTGATGAGATTTATTAGCGAGAAAAAATTTGTTTATTCAACATCGTGTTTGTTTATTTAAATTGTATATAAATAACGTAATAAGTATTTAAATTGTTTATTTAAAAGTAATTTTATAAGGTGTACGTGATGATTTTAGAATAGCAAGCTATATATTCGCAAATTGTGTTTTTATCATAATTTTAAAGCCTTAATTTAATTACGATGAAATAAATATAATAGGATTCTTCATTGGTAAGTAAATGTTTGGTACTATTCTTAGTATTACAGTTTTAGAATTAAATGCTAAGTATTTTGTTCTATATTGATGAACGATATTTCGAAATTACCGACCTGTGCTATGTAGCAGTTATCACTTTGTGTGACGATTTTTTCAACATTTCCTGTTTCAATGTCGAACATTCATCGATCTACATTTGATTCATTGAATCGACATTATTATTTTATAATAACCGAACGTTTTTCGCCGAGCGATTGAATTTTTAACGACTTCAAAAATGGTGCTTTTACGATACTAGTGTCATATACGAAATGTTCTGTTAAAGACAATATTGGTGAAATACGCAATATCGGCCGCGAAGAGAATCGAGAGAACGTAATGTATAATAATAAAAATCATATGGAAGTACATATAGCTTTTTATCACTCTCCGCGATAAAGAATTTCAATGCAATTATAGAATTTCCACATGAGCTGAGTAAAAATCGATCAAAATGCATTTGTCCTTGTTCACATGCTTTGCAACTCTTTATTCCAAATTTCATCGTGCAATCTTCAGTTCCCGTATGTGCTCATACAAATATCAGAATCGAAATATCAAATTGATAAATTGAAAATAAATTGAAATATCAATTTCAGAATTGATATACCTCGAAAAGGTCTCGCGGATGAGCTAAAACGCGCATTTATCGCAAGCAAGAAAACCGTGGTTCCTCCTCCTTTATCACTTCCTTTTCCTCGAACACTAATAATAACCTCGAATATTAATAATAACTAAATAATAATACCTCCTACATTACGAATAACAATATCATAAAATCATATGAAAAACAGCAATAAACACTTTCACTAAACCCACGAAGGTATAACGCTACGAAATAAAAACAATCAACGTCTACAGAAAATGCGTTTTAATAATTCAAGCCTCCCAAGAACACGCGTCTCAACAATACTTAAACAAACTACCCCTTAAAAATCCTCGTCTCACACACCTCTTGCCACCGCATCTCTACGCGGACTCTCCTCACCTTGCCCACCTGTCCGCCTCGAAACACACGCTCTCATCACTTCCTTCCCTCTCTCTCCCTCCGCCCCTCTCACCTCCACGCGCAGCACAACATTTTACCTCACATTCTTCAGCATCGCGCCGCGACTCGATTATACGGCAATTTGCCGCGAAGAAGCGGCAGAAGGGGGGGGGGGGGATAAAAACAGAGAGAAGGGGGAAAAGAAGAATGGAAAGTGACGAGCCAGTTACCTTCGTCCCAACGATGGGCGCCGTTAAACGTCGTTCAGCCAGGAGCGTCGCGGCGGCGGCGGAGATCCGAGCAATTAGAAAAGGGCACAGGCGCGGCCAGGAGCGTCCACGGTGAATGGGAGGGGGGCGAAAGTTGTTTTAAAGCAAGCTTTATTGAAATCTAGGTTAACCCTCGACTGCCTTCCGCTCGAACTGCGAGGGATGAGGGGGGGGGGCAGAGGGTGGAAATTTCAACGGCGCTATCATCGCCGTCCTCCTCGTTCGCTGGATCCAGGGTGGGAATAAAAGCCCCCGGGGGCTTGGCAAATGCCCACGGCACCCGGGGAGTACCGTAATTAGCGATGTTGGCAATTAAGGAGCGCACTTTACGTTTCGCGCCTTCGTCGTCAATTAAGTGCCCGGCCCCCTCGTGCCGCCGCAACGGACCTCAGTTCCTGTCCGCGGGATTTCTCGAGCTGCGCCGATGAAGCCATCTGTTCGACGAGCGGCCGAGGTTCGAGGTCCGTCGTTTGGGACAGGGGAGGACCACTGCGAATGGTGTTAAGACTAGAACTAGGGGCCACTCTCGAAGCATATTTAGAACAGCACATATATTAATATCTTTGAAGGAAAGAAACTCATAATATTTTTGAAAGAAAGAAACTCATAATATCTTTGAAAGAAAGAAAGAGCGAAAGGCACTTTCGATTGATCGATATGATGATCTAAATACTGGCACGGAGACTGTGGATAGTTTGAAATAATTCATCGTCATAAGGCGTTACGATTTTTGAAAGAAACGACTGACCAGTCTTCTCGACTGGTTTGGTAGTTCTAGTGTTAAGGTCGCGCGTTAAGCGGATACTGGTTAACGCGTTAAACCTTTTGAACCTGGGGAGAGGTGTACGCCTAATTCTGTTTTGATACGATAGATACGTGCCCCAAGAATACGTTTAAAGAAGATTCGCGTAAAAAAGTATCTCGAATGTCGCGGTTATGAAAATAAAAGTGTGGCAAAATTTTCTTAGAATTTGGGTCGATCTTGTTGGATTAAAGTGAGTCGTGCATAAAGACGATTGCATTTTTTTCCTAATTCGTGTCAAATCAAAATCGTGTAAAGGAAGTTGGTGTAAAAGCAGAATTGGCTGTATATATCTCCTTTTGAACTTGCCTCCTTATATTTCAAGATTGGTAGCGCCGGAGTAACCGACAAAACAACAACTAAACCTATTCTCAAAGTGTGCCACAAAACCACCGCTGCAAATCGTGCTTTAGCCCTCAAGAAATGTATTTCCCAAAAAAAAGCGAGAAAATCCCAAGCATGTCTCGCGAGAACTTACGCAAAACAAAGTCATTCTTCCGCCCCGCTCCACTCTCTTTCCCTTTAGCATTAAGTAACGTACTTATTGTACTTAACCAGCCTCGAAGGAGCGCAGTGTTCCACGCAACGCTCGGGACAAATGCTACCGAGATTCGTAATAACCTCTTATATCATACTCTCCTCCCACTCTCAACGCCCAAAGCCTCGACACGTTGCCACCCCCGCGAAGAAGGAAGCAATCGTTCTCAGCGCGCGTGAGAAAGGTGCTTCCCTGCAGCTCCTGCAGGCCCGCAGGAAGATCAACATCGGCAGGTTTATTAACCCTCATTAACCCCGGGACCAAGGTAAATTCTCGCTCGCGCCCGGAGCGTGTGCGCCCGCCTTGTTTGAGTTTTAAACGGAGGCCTGCGGGCGGCTGTCGTTTCGATTAAAGTGGAAAAGAAGGAGAGGATATATAAGGGGCAGACCGAGAGTATTGGTCGCACGGAGCTGCGAGGCTGGCGTCGCTGTCGGCGGGAGGAGATCGATGGGGAGCAATTACCAGATTGAATTAATTGAATTAATCGACTCTCCAGGACTGATGAACCGGACCAGGGGCTCCGATCGGAGACAGTATTGTTGGGGTTTTCGCGGAAACTTGGGCAACCGTGGAGGGCTTAAAGATTTAAGATATCGCGCCAGGAAGAAACGATAGTGTCTACGTGCCCTGGAAACGCCGGATCTACAGGTCCCGCCACTTCTCAGATTAAATTTCCGCGCTGGTCGTATTTTTAATTTGGCGCCAGCCTTGTAACCGGATCTCGAAGAAAGGGCGGCTAGTTTCTCGATGCCATGGGAAAATTGCTTATGCTATGGCGCACACTAGTGTCTCTGCTGTATTGATTTTTATTCGAATATCCTCGATTATCCTGGAATTCCAGAGGAGCTTATTTGGATCGTGGATTCGCTTTGTAATTAAGGAGCGATTATATCCTGCGATCAACGCTGCGGGAAAACCGCTGGGATTTTCGGTCGATCTTATTTTCCTGGTGCTGTTCAATTTAACGATACAATCGTTCGTTGCTTTCGGTCTTAGCGAGCACTCTGTTCGCGCGCGTATTTTTAACTCTCCATCTGATCTTATTAGAGTGGAGTTCTTGTGTGGAAATAATGATTTTTGTCCTTTTATTTTCTGTAATTAAATCTTAAATAATAATTAAATTGATTACTAAATGAATATATAATTTTGAAAGTTGTAGATGCTGAGGGAAGCGGAGATACTAGAGACAAAAGCGTAGAAAAAAATCGAAAACTGGAGTAACTGGATTGGGACACGAGTTCACGAGTGACAGGAACTGTTCGATTTATCTGACCCAACGCTTTGCACGATTCACTTATCAAGGTTAAACACGTTTCTCCATAGATAAGTTTGATATCTGTATATATATTGGGTTTCAGCCGGATCTCGATCAGGCGGTTCCGCGAGGAATTACGGATCGTGCGCGAAAATGGCGTAAAGCGTTCGTTGGCCGGCTAATTAAAGGAATTATTATCATTTTGCCGGCGCGAAAACTTGAAGTACGCTTCTGGCGGCCAATGTTGGAGGGTATCGGCTAAGGATGGTTAACTCATCGATAACGATAACATTTCAGTGCGCCATTATCGGCCGATTCGTTTTGCCCCGCGAAAGTTCCTGCGGTAATATTCAATCGCGAATGGCCGGGGGCGGTTTTGGTTTCTCATAAGTGTCAATCGAATGCGTGACCCCGGAAAACGGCGGCGTTTAACGGGCATGTAACTTTACAATCTGCAGGATTAAAACTTTCCAATAATACTCGGCTCTGAGAGAATTACACGAGGCTGTGCGCATAATCCGAGGATTCGTCGATCGAAGTTTGTAACCTGGGTTAAAGTGACGAGTGCTCTTCGAGTATCCGAGAAGTAACTTCAATTTTCGTTCTTCTGAGACGTCTTTCTAAGATGTAACTATGTTCTTCGAAAGTCCTAAGAAGAAATTCCCTTTCCTAAGAAGAAAAAAATATGATTTTTATTCGTTTTGGGGACGTGCATGTATCGACAATAATAAAAGGTATGACAACTGAGCAAACGAGGCTTATTAAATATTTTTGATTCTGATGAAGAATCGATCTTCAAAATTTCTGTATAAAATTATTGACTCGCAGAGTCCAGATTGTTGATCATATCCAAAACTAGTAATATAAATATTTCAAACATTCACAATGAAACGACGAGTAACATCGCGAGGACCTTTACATCCTACACAATACGTCTCTTTCAAATACACAATTTGCGAGATACAAATGCACCTAATAAAATACTAAAAATAAGTCTGAATGTGTAGGTACTTGCCAAAGAAAAGTAGACGGGCAAACATCTTAATGTTTCAATACGATGTTTTTACAATGTTCAGTACAATCGCAGTAAGAAAAGTGGGAGAGTTGGTTAAAAAGAACAGTTGCAAGCTAATTTCGCGTAGAATTAATTCAATTATAAATACAGGACAGCTTCATCAAGCACCGCGTTATTCTTCCACAGTCCTCCGCTGACTATTGAGACCAAGATTCTAGTATTCTACCGAGTTCTTTGCCGGAGACATTTTCGTCCGACCCAGTTTTCAACGTTAATCAAGGGCTCGCTGTTAAAATTCAACGAGCAACCGGCCAGAAATCGTTTCGAAACGCTCTTTCGGGGTTCCCAACCGCGGCAGAGGGTTGCTTAATCGAAGGAAATGTCGCGAGAACCGCGAATTAATTTCTGGGAAGAAGATATCGTTGGTGACAAGTTATTAATTGGAAACTTTGGCGACTATCGCGCCCGCCGCGAAATCATTAGCATAATCCGAGAAACTCCCCGTGCCGCCGCCTGCATTCGACGGTTCGAGGCGCAAACTTTACTACTTAAGGTCGCGGGATACGCAGGAAAGACACGCGAGGAGCCGAGGAACAATAATTCACAACGATCCCCTCGATTGCTAACGCCCACTTTCCATCTCTCGACGAGCATTATCCCCACGAAGGTGAGATCCGTCCAAAGTCCGCGCCAATCGAAATTTCTTCTTGCGCCTCATAACGCGAGCTTCGAATTTTTAACTTGAATTTTGACTTCGAATTTTGAAGAGGACCACTGTGAAATATCACGCGACTGTGCTGCAGTGTTTTATATAACTCGTAATCAATGTATAGCATAATTTTACGATATACGGTTGTGAAATAGCATTTCTATGCCAAATGATCTTAGCAGTTGATGCCGAAAAATGAATTAAAAAAAATAGCAATTCTATTCGATTTTGGAAAATTGTGGAAAGGCCTCTTTTATACTTTTGTCGACGATTTTATACGTGTATTTGAGGCTTTAGGAAAACGATATAAGCTGGGATTTGAGTTAAATATGGGCCTCGTTGGTTCGAGAAAATTCGGTAGCGTTTGCCTTGTAATTGGATGGATATCCGTGGTTATAATTACGGTTACGCTTGCTGTAAGTGACGAGCTATTACCCCGTTTAATTTTATTGGAATCAGGACCGAGGACCAAAGCTTCCATTTTAAAATTAATTAACTTTTTAATAAAGATTAAAAAGCGCAATTTTTAATAAGTAAACGAAAGTAGGGAGTATTCGGTATCAAAATTCTCATCGTTCGTGAAAAAGAAAATGACTTTGACTGTTATTAAATTGTTTCTTTTATAGATAAAAAAGAAACACACCACCGATTTTCATCTATCGAGCATCGACCTTCGAGAAACCACTTTTTCCAGATATTCAAGACGCAGAATTTGATCTCTCCAGATCCAAAATTATGAACTGTGCATTAATAAGTAAGCCAACCTGCTTTATGATACCACGAATAATGAAGAAAAACAAAGTAATTCTAAATGTCTCTGTATTAAACCTATAACTCAATTCATTTGGCGTCTAATCTTTATACACGGGTGCTTCGCAATACCTCGAATAGTGACAAAAAACAAAGTAGTTGTAAATGTTTCTGCACAAAAGCTGTAGTCGAAGTAAGCCAATCACAGTCTGCGCCTTTACAGTGCACTCTCTTCTTCTCACGCAGCGCCCGCACCTGTTTACATTTTACCTTCGCAATATAGCCCAGCACATTTACATATATACCTAGGAATGGCGCGCGAACCGCCGCATTAGAAACAATAATTCGCTACGATCCGGGACGATTATCCGCGAGGGAGGACACACTTTTTCCATCCCTCAACGAGCATTACCTTCATGACGCTGTAATCCCCCCGAAATCCGGTTTTCCCCTCGAAGGAGGACGATTTGCATAAACCTTTTACCGGAAGGGAAAAAACACGAGAGGCGGAGGGGGAAATTGTGGGATGCTTATTAGGGAAAAATTCAACTTGGGCTCACCATTGGCTGGCGTGTTTAGGGCGTGCTAAGGAATGCCTTGAATTAGGAGCTCGGCCGGTAAATTAGATCGCGCCAAAGCTCATTGTGGAAGCGTCATTTCGCCGGCTCCGCACTGACTTCCCGCACACCTCTTTCGAGCCCTCCTGCGAATCAGGCCTTGCGTGCTTAACCCTCCGAGTGGCCCTCGAGTATCGTGGAATAAAGACCAAGGAAGGCATTGCGAGCCAAGCGCAAAGTATGAAAGACAACGGTGTTCACACGTGTTATTAACGCGTGGGCCACATACGCTGAATTTTCCATTCAGGCTGTATTAGGATTTTCCTTGCAAAAGGCGGAATTAAACAGGAATTGCTTCTTATCGATTATGAAAATCGTGAGATATTCGATGAAAGGAAATTGTAATAGCGTGGCAAGTATGGCTTGGAGGAAAATAGAGAGTGAGTCGAAAAATAATGAAAAATCGGTACGAATGGAAACGTGTTAAATTACACGCAGAGATAATGGATACGTGTTATAATGTACAAAATACGTGATATTTTATGTGATAAAATATGAGATAATTATACGTGTTTGTATATATGAAATAATAAGGCGGATCGTGTGTGTGCGGAGGTACTTAAGAGTGGACTTTTTGTTTATTGTTAAGAAAATAGACATTAGTAGAGAATATCCATATGTTAACTGTACATCGCTTTTTATCAAAGCGAGATACAAGTACATACAATAAGTTTCTAGAAAATCGAAGGTTGGTAAGAGATAAAAGTAATCGAGATATTTTATGAAAATGTTAATTAGCCGTCCATGTTTCTAAAGTTTATCCTACACAGACGTCGTACGCATTAAAAAACTAAAATCCTGTGATTTTTCTGCCGACCCATAATGCGATCTAATTAGCAATCTAATTAGTCAGGGGATCGTTAAAATATTAAGCGCACTCGCTGGTATGCGAGGTAGCAAAATAAGCAAGTACGGATTATTATAGAAGAGAATACGATACGAATTTTGCGCTCAAAATTCATCCCTTTGCAAGTCAAATTTTTTTTTTAGAAATGAAATCAATCCTCTCGGAAAACAAGTTTTTTTTTTGCCAAAGGGGCGCCCTCGAAAATTCAATTTTGTACCAGAAATATATATTGGATAATTCTTTAAAATGTCTTCAAAGGGACTCGATTAATGCGATTAATCGTTCTATCGCCACTATTACTCCCGCAGATTACAATAATTATTCTATGAATATATACATCAAATTAACCCGCGCAGCAGCAGCGCGATTAGAGATGAATTTATGTACAGTGTACAAACATTTCGTCGCGAAACACAAGGATTTTGCAACCTTACATTATATTACACCGATCTGCAGCCAAGTGTCATATATAAACATTTCACGTAAGTTTATACTATCTCATATTTTTCCATGTTCCACTATTATCACGCATATATAAAAAAAATATCCCCATCGAAATGGCCATTTAACCTCGCGTATTTCCCAACTTCGCTTCTGAGGGGATAAATCCGAAGTGAAAAAATGGCAAAATTCAAATGCAAGGCCGGGTGTGAGGATAAAAAACGGAAGATAAAAATCCGCATTTTCTTGCGCGCCATAACAAAAAGCCCGGCGAAGCAGTGTCAACGACGAGCTGGTAAATGGCTCGATGGCGTATCGCGGCAATACTGCGAGATGCCCCTCCGGTCGTTCAACATGTGTGTGCCCATTGTGCGCCGATAAATTACGAGGTAATTCGTGAATAATCGCTTATTTCGCGCGGGCATTTTCGGGACACTGCCTGTACGCGCCTCGTTGCCGCGCATTTAATTTGCATAATTCACTTACAACTCGCGGGGGGCGAGCCACTCGTAAATACGTCGATACTACCATTGTAACGCCGATGATCGTCACTCTTTGCGCGGCCCGTCTTCGGCAAATCCGGATTAACTCCCCGGTAATTTACTGGCAGACCCGCTGGTAATTTACTGTTAACGCCGCCCGGCCAGGGCCAAACGCGATACGTCAGGTTTTATTTCCTCCCCGGCTCTGCGGCCCATTGTAAGTTCGAAAGCGGTGTTACAAACGCGGAATCATCCGCAATCAATTATCCACGATTGTCTCTGCCCCTCGAAATGGGATCGTGAGAGGATCGCGGACTGTGCGGTTCTGGGATTGAACGGTGCTCGGATGTGTATCTACCTCTAGGCATAGATGTGCCACCCAATAATGAATTATTAAGGCGGCAAATCGCGTGACGATTGATATCCTTGGTGCTTTTCGTGGAAAGCTTCTGGCCGTTGGACGCGGTCCGCGTGCATATACTTTGGACATTCCGCTGTATGGAAACACGTTGATAGAAGGTGTAAGGCACGTGTATAATATTGTGACACTGCGAAGGATATGAACGTTGATACAATGATATACGTTCTGCGAGGTAAGCTTTTTACTGCGCGAGATTAGCGTAGATTCTGACGGAGAGTGGGTGTAATGTCGTAAAATATTACCGTCGCCAATGTGATTTATCCAATGTTGCAACCTTTGCCCCTCGTGTGGATTTGCGCGAAAAAGAGAAACTTCTCGCTAACACGGGATCGGAGTTATGTACGGTATTAACTCGAACAAGCCTCGAAGTGGCATAAAAATCGATGTGCATTTAAAACCCGTTCCCTTCGACACCGCGGTTGGAAAGTCAACCGATCGTCACGCCGATCGGCTTCGCCTCCCGCTCTAATTACCTCTCAACGAAATCGCGTCCGTTATTATTTTCTCGCGCAGAGCTGGCTTTAAATTAAATGCAAACCCAATCTGACAAGTGTTTCCAGTCCTCGCGGCAAGACCTGATAATTTATCGTCACACCACGTGCAACTTCGAACATGATTTAGTCTCGCAAACAAACAATGCAAACTTTGTTATACATTGATACTTACATTCCTTTTTCTTTATTATAAATTACATTTGGCGCAAGAACGTTATTGCACGTGCGTCCACTTGATTTGCATGAATTGTGAGAATTCACTTAAAAAATAACTTCTCGATTACTTTAGCTCGGGGAACAGGTTTTACTGAAGAGCGGAATGTTGATTAGAAAATCTGTCAAATACGATACGATACTCCTAATCTTCTTGCTCGGTGAATTGAATGATAATTGTTACCGCTCTTGCTACTTGCTCTTTATGAGCAGTGATATCCGTCATTCACGTATATCCAGATCATTACAACACTATTTCCAAATATGGGACAATCATATCGTCGAAGTATAACCATAATAACGCTCCAATATTCACGACGCGAAAAACACGTTTTTATTGCGCAAACAAACTGCGTTATTAATGGTGATTATCGGCAAAAGGAAGGCAAGCCGCGTAAGCAAATATTTAAATCCCCCAAATGCGCGAAATTGGGCGGGTTTACCGGAAATTCATTAACAAACATGAAACTTTTAATCGGAGTGTAAAGAAAGTTTTCATAACTTGTGCAAATAGGTCATTACGGATAACCCCGCTGATGCACCGCTGCACTTCATTTTATATCTCCCTGATATATATCGCGCGGAGCAAAGTACAGTATCGCATGAAAAATGGTACCTGTAATGACTCTTTCTCGGAACGCTTATGCTACCCTAGCTTAAACTCCTCATCCCGCAATGTCGCCCCATTTTCTCTTTAATTTACAGCTGAATGCCCCTCCCTACACGCTTTTACTTTATGCCCACGTGTTCTGAAGACACCTTGCTACGATATCTCGATTAAGAGATCTCTGGCATAAAGAAATCCGTAAAGGTGTCTATGCGGCTTTGGATATCATTTTACAACGGATGCTTCGAAGATAAAGGATGATGATATCAAAGAAATTCCCGTGGAATATCACCGGCATGGATTGCACTGAAGACTAGTAATGGCGACCTACATACCAGATGGATCGGCGCGTATTAAACCAGCCAGGATTTCGCGACGTCTCCGCGCTTAATTACTTCCATTAACCGCAACAGTTATTAATAGCTTCTTGATCAATAAAATAGCGAACCGTCGAGGATAAGCCGCGCGCGTAAAGCGAACAGGAACGTCTGCGAGTCGAGATTCACGGCACGGAATCCATTATCGGAGTATCATAATCTGTTGCGCACTATTGATAATGAAATCACTATATAGAGCACTGGCCAATGTAATTAGGTACCCTAATGCTCTACGATCTTGTTGCGTAAAAGGATATTATAGTTCCTGGCCGAGATATAATTATCATTCGAGCATGGGGAGTATTAACGTCGTTATATAAAATAGAAGTTTGCAGGATGATGCGGAAACAAGTTGGACTAAAACCTCATCCGAGCAGAGCGTGCGCGATGTAACAACCTCGCTCGCACTCTGGTTTACTAGGGCCAAATATTAAGGAAATTAATAGGCTGCCCGAAATTCGAGGCGAACGAAGCGGCGCCAGATTGAGTAAGCGAAATCGGGATAAGAAGGCGTCGATATCGTCAGCCTCGTGGCTGTTGTACCAATAAAGCTATCGCGATAACGAGGTAATCGAATCCTCCGTCACGCGAGCAGACACCAGGTATTCCCTCGTAAGAGTTCGCTTCAAAGGCGTCCGAAGTCGCGTCCTCTTCTCCCCGTTTGGCCACTGAAATCCTAATTAGTGACCTCCACCTCCCGCTCTTAATCACTACCAATTATCTAAACTCCCTCTCCGCCCTCGGAAAACACTTCGGGGTAATATATATTCTTATCTCAGGCTGGCAGTGGCGGCATGCAAAACACGGCGTGTACCAGGGCCCCTTGTTGTTCCACGATGGCAAATAAATTGAAGGAGAACGCGTCAGGGTGGTGTGAAGCACTTAGGAGAGACATACAGAATTCGGCCGGATTCGAATTCGAAGTGGATTTAATAGACGCCATTTTTAGCTCGCGCTATCGGGAGTTCGGAGCGATTCTTGCAGGATGCATCGTGTTTTGAGCGTGTAAACAGGTATTCGAAGCTTCCTCGTGCGGTTATCTTACGATCTTTATTGCTGTGACTATTCAGTCGGGGGTTTAAAGGGTTTAATTTAGCTCGAGGTGTTTAGAGCTTGATTGTATACTCTCTCTGCTTATATATATGGTTACGTACGTATGAGTACGTAGTCTTGTGAATCCTCCATTCAAGTTTTCGATCGAACACAAGGATCTTGGTATCGTGTTTTAATACCGAGGTTGTTTCAATACCACGACTGTTGCACATTACTTAGCTAAATAATTCTATGCTTTCTTATGTGATTACTTTTTTAAACATTGGGCACTGTTTTTAATTCCTTTTTTTTTCCTGGAATAAACGATAGTACCTGCGCATGCGCACGTCGATTCCAAGTGTACGGGACCTTCGAACAGGGTTCATTAAATTCTTTTCGTGTCGTGCCTCATTCGCAAGCGCGACGACAGACGATATTCGAGGACTCTTTACGGTGCAGCAATTATAATTTAATGTCACTCGACGCTCCAGCACTAATGGTACGTACTCGTTAGATATACGCGGTTAATGAACGTCACCCTATATAATCATGAAGAAACTGGATAAACACGAGGAGATAAATTACCGCCCATTGTGTTACTACGACGGCAATTACCTTACGTACCCGGGCAATTTGCTCGGAGTTCGTCAAGTATGGAGGCATCGAAGGCCGAAATAAATTTGCCCACACCTCCCGGTTTCGACTCTTAATAATAGAACGTTGATTAAACGCTCCTGCTCCAGTGGCACGGATTTTTTTTGTCCCAACGTGTTTGCGGAAAAATAATTTAGCAATCGTTCTCCCCTGTATCCTACGAATGGTGCTCGTTCGTCCAAACGTTCGAACAAATAAATAATAAATATCGTTTTATCGCCAGTGTTTTTCACTTAGTCCTTGGAGAATGCGCTTTGTTGAAAAATCCCGAGTTAACCGACAAATTTTGATTTCGCTCGTTTAATTTTCTACTAATTCATTCAGCGTAGAAGCTAACATTTAATTTAAAACCAATTACCGCCTGTGGCATTATTACATATATTCCCAGAACGATGGTGCAAGTGATCCAATATTCCTCCGCTCCATATTCTATCTTTTTTCCTTTTTTTTTTTGATTACTATATCCACAGCTTTTCATCAAGCTTCACATCGAAATCGAATATTGGATTGCGGAATAAAAATTTGCGGCAATGGCGGCACGCATCTCCGGTTATATCGGTACAAATATATATCATTAATTCGGCCACCGTGATATCCAGGATATAATTCTTCTCGTTTGGACGAGGCTTCTTGAGCGTTCCTGTAACAATGGGTAATATTATACAATGGCGAGGCGCGTGAAAGAGAACGAGTGGATGCATAAGTGAGAGGAGAGGGCGAGTCGCATATTTCCGTAGTGATCCGGAAGGTTCGTTGGGCGTTTAAAAAAATCACGCGGCTGAAATGCGGGGCAGAAGCACTCCCGCGGTTTGGGAATTGTTACGTGAGATGCAGGATGGAACTTCGTAAAATATCGTGCGACTATAGAGGCTTTTTTGGCGTACCGTATAATTCCTCGTGAAATATTAAACCGGCGTACGAGGATTTCGCACACTGTGCGATCGTCGAAATGTTCGTCCAGATACACGAAATATCGTCGTACGATTAACCAAACCAGTGATTTTGTAAATGTTTATAACAGTGATCCTTTAATCCAGCTACCTGTGGTCCTTGATTTTTTAGGATCAAACAGCTTTCTTTAATGTAGATAAAATTAAATCAAAATAGATTCGAAAATAAAAAATTTCTCAAGTCAATCGGTATAATAAATAGTTTTCGTTGACATTAAAATTAATAGTAATGGATTCGGATACGAAACGAATGGAAGCAGAGATACGCTATAGACGTGATGGTGCAGAAAGCATTATAAGCAGTAAGTCTTAAGTTAAATAATCCCGAAGTTCTACGTTCAAAATTAAATAAACGCACGAAGAAACAGGAACTTTGTTTCCCAAAATTAAAACGTATCTCAAATACGAACAATTTAACTTCTTGTCTTTCTCCCTCCCTCCCCGTCTGTCTTAATATAAGGAGCTTCCACCAAGTTTAGCTCTCGCGTCGTTTGGAACCCTTGAAATCTAAGTTTCAGTCTCCTTCAACGAGAATCGTACAAGGTCCCAAAGAGGTGGAAATTATATTATTTACAAATGGACAAATATCGTCGTTTAGAAGACGATTGCGTCGAAAAACCTATTATCTTCCAAATACGTATGCAAATATTATTAACGCAAGGCTTTTTTTTTTCAAAGAGCTATTTATTATCCCTCAGGTTAAATGCAACGGGGATTAAGAGCAGCATTAAAAAGAACATTATCAAAGAATTTTTATTCGCGGCCTCTACTTTATCGAAAGCCCTCATTACACGAGTCTTTGCTCGCGCGAAGGTTTATTTTCATTTCTTTTTTACCATCCCCTACCGGAACCAGGTTAAGGGAGTTCTGGAAATACGCACCGTAGTGCATAACTTTATGGATGGCTTGTCCAGCGCCGATAAAGCTTACCCTCGAAAACGCAGTTAGGTCTATAATTAATGGAGCAGCAAATTTATCGATTCCTTAAATCATTGGCTGTCATAAGGAGTCAACCGTACTCGGCGATTCGTTAAGCACGCGTTATACACCCCCTCTGTGGGATAAAATTAAGTGTACCACAGCAATTTATTCGTTATTTCCTCTTTAATCGTGTTACATTACAGAAAATACTTAATAAAATTAAAGTAGAAATACATAAGTTTATTATTGTATTTTCTATTACATACATACATACATACATACATACATACATACATACATATATGAAATATATATAAAATACATATACACGAATAATATTTTTCAGTTCACAACTTTGTGTGCATACGCACGCACACACGTACCACGCATACACGCGCACACTCACGCGCGCGCACACACACACACACACACCGCCGCGCTCTCGCACGCACAAGTACAGACACGTACAAACACGTACACGCACGCACATGCACATAGATTCAATTAGGCCGCCAATTCTTTCGATACATTCCAATATACGAATTTCAATAAAATCCCCACCTACTTCAAATTTCCCCAGATTTTCCTCAGAGGCCCCTAACCACTCGGCATTTCACACTTTTAATCGTGACTTCGATTCTCTCGTCGTTACAACGATGCACCAGGAGGGCCGTAACAACGATCAGATCTTCGTTGTCTCTATGAGCGCCGATGTTTATACCAGTATTCACGCTCACGGACGTCCTATCTCTATCTCCATTCGAGCGCCGGCATCGAGCCGCTGATCCGATAATCGTTCCGCGCGATCCACCCGGGAGCGCCGAGTGCAAAGCATCGACGAGGGATGCCCCCGGCTAACGTCGTTAATATCGCGGAAAAATATAAACACTAATCTCCATTGACCTTAATTCGCCAGCGCCCGCTTGGGATACCCGGACACTGGCTGTATATCGCGGAGGGGCGTGTTCACGCCGAACCGGCCTTTTCGTCGTTCCCTTTCCCTCTTCCCTTTTCCTCCTCCCTTTTCTTCTTTTTTTTTTATTTTGCCAGCGATAAACTCCGACGGAATCAAGCCGAGAATCTAGCGGAGGAATAGTTCAGGGCGGTGGCAATTAAACTTCTTCATCAGGGAGAAGTGGAAACTCTTTGGTTGCCCCGTGCGTACCACCGTAGGCGTATTGAGACGACGCATAGGGCTTTCGTCGTTCTTCATGCCGGGGTAGAGGGTAAAATGACGATGAACTTTGCGTTTGTGAGGGTACAATGTAAAGATACGATGTAGGGATCGAAGAGACTTCGCTGTAAATTAGAGAGAATAACGCAGGAGTTGGTTTTCCTTTGTGAGTCCGTTTATTTGTACGTTATTGTGTGGAATGAAAATTTTGTAGCTGTCGAGGTAAGGTTTGAAGTTGAATCGAATATGTGGGAAATAATATTAATAATAACATTTTTAAATTATACATGGAAAAGAACGGTAAACGGGTTTATTGAAATATAGACGATATGACAATAATCAAATAATGATAATTCAAATAAATAAATAATAAATCAAGATAAAAAAATAATTCAAATGTCCAAAGAATCTCAATTTCTCGATGCTTCGCCTACCTCTAGAAAATCCGTCGTCTCGTACACCTCTCGAAATGCGTCTCTGTTTTTTACTCTCTCCCTATTTTCATTTCTCTTTTTTACGTCGTCTCTTTTTTCCATGCCGTCCTCAAAACACACGCTCTCATGTTTCGTCTCTCTCTTTCGCTTCCACGCGTTCCCTCTTTCTCTCTTATTTTCACCCGCTGACTCCGCGCGTAGCGCAAAGCGCTGTCCTCGAAGTTTCTCGAATTCCAGGAATATGTTGATCAGTGGCTTGGATCGATCCCTGGTCGATCCTGACTGTTACGAGACAGGGTTCCTGGTATACTTTACAGTAATACGTATACGTAGTTTTCCAAAGCAGCCTATTTATACGTTCTTCCTTATTATACATCAATTAATTAGATTATACATCATTCAATCTTATTATACAGATAAATATGTCCAGTTGGTGCGTGGCTCAGTAATTAAAGGGTTAATAAACTAATAATAATTAAAAGTTAGGATTGAAGGAAAATTATAATAGTAAGTAAAATTGAGAGTAAGAGAAAATTTATTGAGATTAAGATGAAGAATCATTCGTATAAGAGAAAAATGCGTTGGGCGATCGAAGTGCACTTTACTTAAGGGAAAAAAAAATACCTTGACAAAAAATGGACATTGGGATAACTGGACTGAGACTCGAACCCAGGACTTTTCGTTTGCCAAACATATTCTTGGTGTATTCCTCGAGATGAGCATTGACGCATTAATTGCACGACAGCTTATGGTTCCCGCTCTTTGTCGCGGCGGCCAGGAATTAACGTCGTTATAAAAATGTGGACGGAGGGAAATTCGGCGAGTCGGCTGCGCTGCAACGTAATTCCTGTTTTGTATGCGGGAAAGGAAGAGTGAAACGTGACGCGTGTCACGATGCGGAAGATCCTGGAGTTTTTCATAATTCGTGACGGCGAATGATTCCCCGTGAATTTCCGTAACGGCGCGAAAATTCCCACCTACAAAATTCACGGCTGAAGGGATTCCTTGAGAATTATTCGCAACACCGTCGAAGCTGTCTCTCATGATTTCCTGATCTCCACAAGTGCGTCAGACTAAAAGAAACAGGTTATAATAAAAGAAAAAATAGAGACAAGTACTGTGTCGAATGTAAAAAGCCAAGAGGTAATATTATATGTACGATGTGTCGCTCCAAATTACTTTATAAACTAATCAGATCTGACTAAATGCATTGATAAACCGAGTACTTTAGAGCAATTATTCCTCGCAAAGCCAATCGGCTTTTTTCCCCATATATATTATCAAATACTTGTATATCTCTTTTTTATACCGACGCATAAAATGGTATATGCGAGTGCATTAAATTTATACTCGCGCATTAAATAAAACGGATTAAAAACGCACGCACGTGAAACAGTCAAAGGTAACATTTCCCTCCTTCCGAAAAATGTTATTCGACCGTTCGCGGTTACTTGTACAAATTAAGCGTGTTTCCTCCGCAATTCTACGGCGCCGGGTATAATTAAAATTGGAACTCTGTATCCGAAACAAGCGCGTTAATGCATAATTCGTAACGTCATTCGGTATCGCGCCCCGACCGCGGAGTATATACTTTGATGGGATCAGGGAAATGAACTCGGCGTATCCGGTAACAAATTCGGCAACGAAATTAAAAGTTCGTATTTCGCAACTCGGTAGAACGCTCTAGAGCGGCCGCTGGAAAATTCAGGAAGCGATACCGTCCCAGCCGCTTAATCCTTGGAAAACGAGGAACCGCGACAGACTTTTATTTCCATTTATTTCCTATTTACGCATTATATTCAACCAGTCGCCTTCTTTAAAATCCTTCGAATCATCGCCGCCCACTTATCGATGCAACAGAATACTCCTGTAAGTGTATTTGGATGTTTTGTAGCATGCTGAAGATGAATAGTCTTTAAGCTTTTCAGGCGTGAATTATTACTTTTTGGTAAGAAAATTGAATTTGGACACCATTTTTTAGGTCTTCAGCGTTTATGGCATATATTCATGGTGTTATTTTGGAAGATGAGAGGTACGGTTTTAGAAGAACTTCTGATTTTAACACCTTTTGACCTGTCGCGCATCGTGATGTACACTGGTTTAGTACTTGAATGTCTAGCTTAAAATATTGAACTCGTGACTACTGTTATGTACGCCCTAGTTTTGAGCATATTTTTTATATAAAATAATATAACACCCCTATCTGTATGATTTCAAATTCCAATGGCAGGAAATCGTTGGGGAATAAGAAAACGTCATTTCCTAATTTACAGCTATATTACAAAATACGGAGGACTCAGTTCTACAATTATAAGTTGGATGCAAACTTGAATATACACGATAAAAAACAAAAGAAAAACCTCAAAACACCTGAAATAAACAAAGTTACTTCGTACCTTGAATAACGATGTCGAAAACCACCTAATAGCGCCAAAATGAAAAATCGCTTCCCTATGGACAAGAAAATCAGGTCAGAGGTGATTGAAAAAAGCTTCCGGTTCGAAAAAAAAAAAGGCTCTCTGGACGAGCAATTCGTCGGTGGCCAGGGTAATAAGGTGCAGAAGCGGGACATATTTATGGACTGGCCGTCATGCCGCTCGTTCGACAATGAGGAAAATACGGGATTTACGAGTGCATCGTAAATACGGCCATCCTGGAGCTGGCGAGGACTAAACGTGGGTTATTCTCGTCGTTATACCGAGGGCCGTGATAGCGCAGAGCCCTTTATAAAAATGCAAAGTGCCCGTCGCGAATGAATTTACGGGGCCGTAACACGGGCTAAATGATTTCTACGTCTCGCATCCCCTTACCCGGCAGGTCCTTCGACCCTGATAGAGTTATCCAAGATGACACCCATTGACCCGGAGACGTGTGATTCCGTATTCACGCTTCAGGAACACGCGGATGGCACGAACGAACGTCGGATTACATATTCATGCCGTATATTAATATCACTCGTGTAACAAGGTGTCGGTACGGGCGCGGTACACTCGAGTTAGACGATTATCAGTTGCGTTTTAAGATATTTTATGGCGCGCGGTAGTCGTGAGGAACATGGAAAATAAGGTGGAGGATTCGCGATAGTCTGATTCGGTGGTGGAGATAATAGAGATGCTTGATGGATGTAATAGGAGACGTAGGTATTTAAGTGTCATTTATGACATTTATGATGATAAATCTCTGATCTTTTGTGAATGTTTTGATATTAAATAGTTTAGATAAGGGATCGTATTATTTCTTAATATGACTTTGCAAACTCTTGCTTGATAGCACGGTGTAATCGTGAAAAGAACGCAAAAATAATCACGTATCCGAACTGAAATCTAAAACTGCATCAAAAAAACTGTTTAACACACTTGCTTTTTTCATAGTTTTAGACATTAGGTCTGCCAGCTTAGGGACAAAACGTTATGTAAATACATAATAAAAAAGCTTAATAATAAAGGCATACAAATACATAATAAAGGAACATTCGTTACTCAAGCCTAAACCAAAGGAAATTCTACCTTATAGACATCAAAGTTTTGAGCATTACCACATGTTCACCTAAAAAAATTTAAATATAATCCTTTCATTCCAAGTATACAAATATTACGAGAATTTCGCTATCGAGTACCATCACTTCTTTTACCACATTTCCAAATAAATTTTCAGTCCGTGCAAGCTAAGTTTCAACCAACCCCACGAGTATTCCCATATTCCGAGCATTTAAGAACTCGAAATACGAAGCAATGGTATCCCAGTACTCGAATATTCGATATATATATTCGACGTTTACTCCAAACGACGCTCTTCTTCGATATTCAGATATATGAAAAAAAAAAAAGCCGTCCAAATATCACCGGCTTTAACCCCGACAGTTCTACGACGACGAGACGATCCCCAATGGATCGCGGAGGAAAGGATATTTCTGCCAACGAGGGTCGGTGATATTTTTTTAAAAGCCCCGATAGCGATGCCCATTCGGCGCAGAGATAAGAACGGGAGAAAATTTCCTTACGCGGTTGCCGCCAAGTTTACGGTAACTTAATAAAAAAAAAGAAAAAGAAAAAGGGAAAATCAGGCCACCGATAAAAATCCTCCCTTTCCTTCCCGGGGAAATTAATTTACGGGCGCCTATCGCGATAAGACCGAGGGAGATAAATTATCCCGCCCCCTTCTCGCGGTCTCGCCACGATGTTTACTGTAAGTGACGAACAGCTCCTCAGGATCGTAATAATGATCCGGCGCTTTGAATTTCCCGAAACGATTAACGTTTGCTCGAATTTAGACGAGCTCTCGCCGACACTTAGATGGAAATTCTCGAAATCGTAATATTTTCAATATTCTATCCTCGTTCAAAAATTGGTTTAAAGCACGCTTCGATTACGTCGGCATCGAATTCTATTATTCTCTCAAGAGTCAAAAAAAAAAAAACAAAACTGCGAATATCGATAGTAAAACGCGCTCTGGTCGAACGAATATAGGAATATTCGATTACACGCTCCCATCGATCGAAGTACTTCGTTAAGAACAAAATAACGTACAGTGACATTTGGAAATAACAAAATGCTTTACGAGGAGCTGAATAATTTGAGAATTCTTACAACCCAACTTCTCCTCCATTCCATCATAGAAACACGATCCTCCAATAGCGACTCATCTTTTATACTACCTAAGAATGCGACTAACCAATCACGATTATCGTTAAAAAGATCGCCGTACACGAGCAAGATGTCGTCCGATTTTCGACCGCTGGGAAATCCTGGACCTTCGAGAAACGAACGACCATTGTCCAGACCTTTCGAAGGTATTTCCTCCAGAAGCAGGGTGTCGGCACGGGGTAATAATATATATTTTTTTTTTTCTCCTTTAAAGCCCCGTTCACCGGTTGGCAGGGCCGTAAGGTACAGGAGCGAGGTTTATTTACGGACTGCGCGTCAAACGTTTCGGCCGACAATGAAGAGAACATGGAGTTTATGGCGCCGTTCTTTCTCCACCGATCCTGACCCGCGATAAAACGATGGCGACGCTCGAAGGGAATCGGATAAGCCTCTAGGAAATGAGATGGGAACGATGAAAGCCGAGGGCGTTTGATTCCACCGTCTGTATCGACCCTGGAGGAGGAGAGGGGGGAGGGAGGAGGGGGGGGGGAGGGTGGAGGAAGAGCCAGATCCGCGATCAAAAGTCTTTTGTACTTGCTATTCCACTGGCGTTAAACCCCACGGCAGGGTCTTCCTTAACCCCTCGTCTTCAAACGGCGATTCGAATTCGTCGAAGTACTCTCACAAATGTGAGCGCTGCCCGAGACGCGCTCGACACGCTCTTCGGCCCTGATTTCCACCTTTTTATTATTTTTTTCTTCCTCTTTTTTTTTTATGATTCTACCTCATTTCAATCACTTATCCCTGGAGGATTGATCGACAGGGCGCTTTGCCTTTGTGAATCTGTCGGAGGTATCTTTGAGAAGGCGTTTTCTTTTCTTCTTTCTTCTTCTTCTTCGTTTTGCTTACTCTTTTTTTTGGATATGGGGGATAATCGTGCGAAGAGTATAGACTTGTATGAAGATTAGTAGCTGAAATTTCTATATGGTAAGACTTTGAGATTTTTGTAAGGAAGAGTAACCGTGCTATATTTTCTTTTAGGAGCTTTTAATTGCACGTTGGTATATCGTTAAAGGAAAAGGTTATTAACAGGTTACGTGCTGCGTGGGGCGTATAAGGCTCACGCCGAATATACCTTGCGAGTTATTTCGAATTTTCCTTGCAAGACGAGGAATTAAAATGAAATTGCTTCTTACCGATTATAAAAATCGTAGGACATACGTTAGAAGCTAATTGCACTGATGTAGCGGGATACACCCTGCATGGCTCGAAAGAAGATCAAAAACAAGTCCGAAAGCAACGAATAATCGATCCAACACGGAACGCGTTAACACGTTAACCACTTAATTTAATTTAATCCCCATCCTTCCACACACGATTCGGCATGTAATAGAAAAACGAAAATTTCAAACGCCAGTCCTCAACGTCTCAAGAAAATATATCGACAGCTGGATAGCACGCTTCACACTCCATAATAGAATCATAAAATATTCAAAGAATGTCTTACAAACAACAACAATCTTCCTCAAAAAAAAAAACGACCATTCACTCATTTTAACCGGTCCGGTAGAGGTTTATCATTAAATAAACCTATTCCCAGACTAAAGTATCAAACCTGCTGTCGAACCACGTCGAAACAGGGGGTTAAAACGGGTTAAATTCTGAGGGGTTAAATTAAAGGGGGTTAAATTCTGCCCCCTGAAAATCGTTCGAAAATTTTGCAAGAAGTACACACACACGCACGCGCGCACGCACGCACACACACACACACACACACACACAAATCCCCGATGGCAAAGGGGTTAAACCGGCCACTCGGCCACGTGGATCCTCTCCATCAACCATCGGTGCCCCTCGCGCCATATTTATACCGGTGCCCCCCTCGACATACCGGCGCGCTGCGGCATCGCATTATTTTACGACTCCCGGCCGCCTATAAACTTTTATCGATACGTTTTTTCCATGCGCGCCTCGCGTATCCTTGCCATCGGATAAAGTATTCCCCGCCCCCGGTACATCCGTATGCGCCCCGAATAGGATATCGAATTCCTATTCGGGGTTTCCTGCGAGCGATTTTACGAGTGCCACGGAATAACCGTTTAATCTTTACCGTATTATCTTTAAATCTCCTCCTCGGCCCGGGACGATATTGGAACCTGTGCGCGGCCACGTCCTCGACTGGAAATCGAGAGGAGGGGGAAGCCACAGTTTTCTCGCGTTCCGCGACGCCCCTGCCTGTGCACGTCATCCCCTTTGTTTCTCTCGCGGGATGGGTTGCGCTTGACAAAATCCGAAGCTGGATTTCGAGGATTCGAGGACATCGAATGCTCGCTGGTATTGGGGGACGGTGCGCTCTGAGAAGTCGCGGCGGATTGTTCGATGAGCGCCGGTTTATCGATGGTAAAGAGTAAGGATAAATAAGGACGATAATGAGAAGGCAATGAGTAATAATGTCGAGGCGAAGGAACTCGATGCGAAAGGATTGATAAGCTGAGAATACTCGATCACGAGGTTCTGGGAAGTCGGGTACGTTTACACTGGTGCTGGAGGCCGTCAGGTTTTTTCCTACTGCGCGCAGAGCCCTTTAAACGACGGCCCTTTAAAGTTCTCTGTTTTTGAGAATGGAAAAAAGTCGCAGGAAAGTATATCTGGTCAATATGGAGGCTGGAGTGGCATTACAGTGTTGTTTTCCATCACTTTTTCTATATTATTATCTATCTATATTATTATTAGTATTAAGAGAAAATTAGATAGCACCGAAACGCATGTAACCTTTTGTGACAACTGACAAGCGACTAAAAATAACAAAATTCGTGTTACTTTTTGAACACACCCTGTACGTGAATACAAATGTACTTATATGATTATATTATTATTTAAAGTAGATAATTTTATAGCGGATTTTTTTTTAACCTATCCGTAATTATTTGTGTTTGATAGATGTATATTTTGATCTAAGATATATTCCTGGCCGATTACGAAGCAACTCGTAGGAAACAGGGTGGCTCGGTTATCCGAGCGAAAATGATGTGGAACGATTCTGAAAATCCTAGTTTCGTCCCGCGGGTAGGAATAGAATAATTCACTCGCGCCTAATTGGCCAATTACGAAGGGGGAATATTAAGAAGCGGAAGAAATTGAACCCGAGACGACGGAGTTATAAAGCACACGCTTTACGGTCGGACTACCGCGTTTCATATTAATTATAGCCACTTTAAGGTAACGTAAATTTTTCAGGTCGTGGTCTCTTTGCTTTCCCTCCTTAATAATGAAAAAGCGACAGCGCATCATCCGCTAGATTTTCATGGCAGGTCACGCAGAAACTGTGGCACGTTGACCATCGCCATTGCAGAAACCTAAGTAAAGCGAGAAGATCGTCCGAACTCACGTCGTGAAAATTTTTAGTACGATTTTCATCGATATTCAACAATAGAAAAAATTGCCGCGGTATATAAAGTAAACGTTAACAAACGCAGACACATTGTTCACGTAAGAAATATTCAACGCTAGTAAAATACTGGATTATAACTAAAACACACCGCTTCGATAGTCCAATACGATTCGATTGAGCGAAATAATACGAAGCGGGTGGATATAATACAAAAATCAGCAAGAGCATGCTCTAGGAGAGCAAAATGTTTCGCAAGAAAATGTTCGATGCAAATGCAGACGAAAATTTAATTCCCAGCGCACAGGCCCGATATCGCGGTGCAATCGAACTCCGGTCCGATTTCACATATTAAAAACCCCTGACCTTTCATCGAAAAAGAATCCAGGAGACCTCGCGGCTCGCTTCAATTCTCGAAACGATCTCGATGTCCGATCGCCGAGCATCCGTAAAACACGGAAATATCTCCAATAAGACACCCTTCGAGATTCCGGCGTGGCTCATTCCGAATTCAAATTGGAGTTAGCGACGACTCGCTCGCCAATCCCGTCAAATCTGCGACAGGCGAGGCGCTGAAAGGGAGAAAGAAATCGCGGGGCCGAGCCTCAGTCTCGGCGCCAAGGAGGGCAGTAAAGCTCCCTCGATGCGTTACACCAAAGTCGCTTTGCCGTGGCTTCGACCTTAAACGAGCCACTCCCGATGCGTCCGTGCGCGACTCCAATTGGATATCGAATTTCCATCGGGGCCTTTTGAGCGAACGATTTTATAATCAGTGCCCCGAAAGTATCGGTTACGTGTCTCGAGTGCGCATTCGACTTCGAAGAGGCAAGACACTCGGTCCTCGATGGCGTGGTCAATAAGGAGCTCCCGCGCTCTCTGCCCGGGAATATACGCTGGAGTAACGAGGCATACCGGGTGGGCCAGGAATAAACGTTAAGGTAGCTGAAACTTGAGAAAAATCGCGAAAGTCTGAAGGCCGAGAAACGTATCGCCAAACTTTAAGAGCGTATTCTACTTAGGTCGAGGATGAAAAAAAAGGTTATAAGATCCTGCAGAACTATCCTTCCGAGTTATTAATACATTAATATCTCAAGGGCTCGGCTAGAACGTTAACCATCCGTTTCCGGGCTTCCTTTCGTTTCTCCGCATCCACCGCCCCGCCAGCTTTGTACGTATGAGAATTAATGCCGAGACTGACAAAGCAGAAAGAGTAGAACCTTGTGCGACACTAACGATCCCCTCATAAAATATACGACCCTCGTGCTGTTTCCACGGTGAAAAATCGCGGTACCTCGAAAGGCACTGGGGAGGGACGGAAATTGCGTATACGCGCTGGTAATTATGAAACTGGACCGAGTCGATTATCTAAAAACATCGATTTGTTGAGTATTTTGCGTCTATCTGTGAGGATCAGAGTAATCCGACGCCATTTTTAGGGAGGATATCACGTGACTTGGGTCATGTGTTTAGTAAAAGGTTGAAATATATACAGAGGGCCATCGATTTGTTAAGTATCTTACATCGTATCTGTGTGCATCAGAATAATCCGACGCCATTTTTAGGGAGGATATCACGTGACTTGGGTCACGTGTTTAGTAAAAGATTGAAATACATACAGAGCACCATCGATTTGTTAAGTATTTTACATCGTATCTGTGTGCATCAGAATAATCCGACGCCATTTTTAGGGAGGAAATCACGTGACTTGGGTCACGTCTTAAGTAAAAGGTTGAAATACATACAGAGGACTATCGAAATTATTGGTAATAAACGAGAGTCGAAGTTCGGTATAGAATTGGCCGCCGTACTTTTCCACAAATTGCTACGTTGTACTTCTTAGCTCTCCGCAAAACTCTCTATCAAAAACTCGATACTCAAAACTCTACCTCTAAAAACTTCTCTAAAACTCGAGTAAAAACTAAAACTTGCGTCTACGTACTGGTCCTATATACCTAAACTCGCTACCCTACTCCATGGCCGTGTTTTAGGGATTTTCCCTTCCTTTCTGCGCGGCGGATGGGTTATTCATATATCAGGTAAGCACCGCGGCTTAGAAACCTTGCGCACCACATTCATAATCCCCCCGGATATATACGGTACTAAACAGTCCATTACAGCCACGGCTCATATATGTATATATATATAACTTTAGAAAAGGAGAAATATATGTACACATATTTTGAAGTTTGAAGTGTATTTCAAAAGTGGCCTAAGTCCACTTGTCAATTATTTTTCACTGACTGTAGGAACGTGTAGAATATTAACACTTAACCAACCGCGCGCGCTGGAAACTTACTAAAGCGGATAGATCTAGCCATTCGGTTGGCTAATCGTTAAGTTAATTATCATAAACAACATTTTGCAATTAAGTACATTCAGTGATACGATGATTTTAGACGCATATGTTTTCGTAGTTACTTCAATAATTAACAACACTACTTTAATAGAAAGCTAAGTGCGAGCCATTATTAATAATATCTGAAAATGGGGATTTATTATGATATATGTACTCCCGAAGCATCAGAACTTCTTCAAATTCCTCTCGCACACACAAAATGCAGACGAGCAGTAAATTATTACGTAATTTACATAGTTAGATATCCTGAGTTGCATAAATAATCTTTTAGAAGCGTAGTGAAGCAATATCCATAAAATGAAGTACCGCTTTTTCAATTCCAAATATTCAAAATTATGTCGAACATTCTTAGCCTCTTTCAAACTCTACAACAAACCTACTCCTTAATTTAAAAAGTACCTTAGCTCCATTTTTAACAAGAAAACACATATTATCCACGCAACAATCGCTATTATCTTAAACAAAAATCCTAAATCAAACTCCCTTACACACACTTAACAAGTATACAACAACAAATTCTCATTCTAAACGCATATTTTTCCTTTCATCCAAACTCTCCAATACCTCCATCCGAATATAAATAAACATAGCTCACCTTCGCAATAAACGGATCGCATAGATCATATAACCCGACACGTGGATCCCTCAATACGCCGCCAATCGGCGCGAAAATGGTGGCGAGGAAGTCGTTAAGGAGGTCGTTCCACCCTAATAACGCAACAGTAGGTATTCGATTTCGAATCCGACCACCTACAGGGACTTGTGGACGTCGTATTTCCTGCGCCAAACATGGCCGTGTTTGCCCCGCAATTGACCGGCGGGCCGCCACATACTACGAAATGAATTATTTTACTCAAGATAGCCCCCGGTATTTCGAAGGCGGCCGCTGCGGGGGAATGCGCACGGTATGCCACGGAGAGTCGTACAATTATTTGAGGTTAAAGGACGACGCTGATATATTGGCCCGGGGTCTCTCTCTCTCTCTCTCTCTCTCCCTCTCTCTCGAGGAGACTGTCATCCGCAGAGGGTCGAGCGGGTATATATCCGCTCGCTTATTGGCCATCGTTACGTTTCGCCTGATTTCTGCTCAAATTTATGCCCGCCGGCATCGCATTGATTAATCGAAGCGTCTCGTTCCTTTTCGGCCGGGGCACGGCTAATTGCACGTCGATAATCAGCCGAGTAAGCCTGATTATCGTCCGGAATATCGAGCTTCAGAAGTTCCCTCTAATGTTTCTGAGAGCGGAAAAAAGTCGCGCGAGGCCATATCCGGAGAGTATGGAGGCTGGTGCATCGTTACGGTGTTGTTTCTTCTTTTCTTTCGTTCCTTCCACGTTCTCATCGCTTGTTGATACGATGGGGCGCCCCCGATGGTACGGGTTTCTCACGTTAAATTCGGCCTTTTGCAAATGGAATTCAGCCTTTCGCGAAATAATTTCGCCCGTTTGCAAATGGAATTCAGCTTTTTGCGCAACGAATTCGCCAGCTTGCAGTGGAATTCCATTTGCAAACGAGTGAATTTAATGTGAAAAATCTGTATAGAAATAATGAGGTGGTAGGAGAAAACGTGTAACCTTTTTGACAGCTGACGATAGACTAAACATTCGATACGGTTAAGAATGTATGGATACTTCTCAGACATGTATACCAACGCAACAACGAAAAAATCGTATTGATTAATCGAGGCGTCTCTTTCCTTTTCGACCGGAGCACGACTAATTGCACGTCGATAATGAGCCGAGTAAGCTTGATTATCGTCCGGAATATTGAACCTCCTTGTCTGTCTGATGAGTCGAAGAAATTAAATATTAAGATTTCTGTGAAATCGTTGGACGTCTGGCGATATCCTCAGTATTTTGGCTGACCTGTGTCGTTCGTCGAGATTCATAATTCTAGTGGATTTCGAATTTTTCCACGAAGTACGCCGAGGTGTTTGAGGAATTATAGATTTGTATTATTTTTTCTATTTATATTATTACTACTTACTTTGTTCCTAGCTGATAAAATAACGGTTTTTCGAATAGTACGTGATATGTGAATGTTAATTTACAAAATATTAATTTACGTAGTATTAATATTACAACTCACAAACTTATTTCTTAGAAAAATTACCTCATTTTTGTAACAAAATATTTTACATGTATTTATCAGCATTTTTTTACGACATACGGATGATCATATTGATTTTTAAAAATTTTTTCTTTATCCCCTAGTTATAAGGATACATGTGGTAGCCTAAATATGTTTTAAACAAAAGGTCAGTAGCGCCAATTGCATTTTTATTGATACACTATATAGAAAAATTCAGCTTTTCACTGAAAGATCACAACACGTAGTATTTATATATTATATATTATATTATGTATTATTTCTATTGCGACGTTTATTCAAAACTCTCCGACAAAATTGAAGCACGCCTTGCATAATGTAGTTGAAATTCTTGCGATACGCTGAAAAAGTTTTACATCAGGCCGCGTAATTCACGCATCTCCCGAACTACAAAGCTTCCATTACGCAGAGGCCATACATCAAGTACTTGGATAACTGGTCGAGTAGAACTTACTCGTTCCCCAGGATCAAGTAAACTCGCTCCAGTAGTTTGCAACGCGCCTTAAACACAGTAGCTCCTTGGGTAAACGACCTCGCCACTCGATGCGCAAAATTAAAGGAACGGCCCCACGATCCTTCGCCCCGGCTAAATAAACATTAAAAAGTGACAGCAAGAACGACCGCGATATATATATCCACGGCAATAGCGCGCGGAAAGCGACATTAAGGGTTTCAACCCTCGATACCTTATCCGTGCTGTCAAACGAGCAGTAAAATTTCAGGCAGAAAAACAAGCAAAAACGAAAATAGAAAAAAGAGCTAAAAAAGTGATTCATATACCGCGCACGGTGCGTCAAGATGTACGATATGCGACAGAAAAAAAAATTAAAAGAGACGCATAGAAGTTGGTAGCACTGTAACATATGCAACGCAGGATTACGCTTAAATGACACGAGAAATTATTTTCTCTCGCACCACGCGGTGGTGAATAATCCCGCTATAACCCAGTCTAACCATCCTTTTTTATTTCCACGAAAACCGCTTCTATATTTTCCGCAAAACTGCGGATCTTTCAATGTAGTTTTCAATCCTGCAACGTGCTCGATAAATAAATATTTTTTTGGTCGATTAACTGCAAAGTCAAGGGCTTAATTACGACTAATATCGGGCTGCATGATCCGAGGAGCTCATAAACCGCGGTGCATCCATTATAACGAGGCCACGTATCGGTAACTGGAGCTAACCAGGCCGAGGTACCTTAATATTTTCGTTTTAATGGTTACACCAACTTCGAGGGGTACTTTTGAATTATTTTGCATCCGCCGCCAGGCTCTGCCCATAGCCTGCTCGTAGATAATGGGCCGTGATGTACACGCTGCGAAAGAATTTCTGCATCAACTTCCCTCATGTATGTGAAGCAAGGTGTAATGGGGGAAATGTAAATTTAATGGACGAATTTCACGGGGCAGGTGAGGAAGGCCCGGAAAGTATCGCTGGACGCGACGCGTGGATTTATTTTTAAATTGCCTCGCGAGCTCTCCTTCGATGCCTTGCTACACCCCGTCAGTCATTTCGATCGCTCTGACGTTTTTCTTAGGCCTTTAAAGCGGAGTCTGGCTAGAGCAAGAAGGCTCTCGTGAGTGTATTTAAATCTACCAGCAGCAAACCAAAAACGAAGTTCGAATTTCAAGCGAATAAAGCTATGATTTGTTCCATCATGAAAGTACGAGGGTAAATAAAAACTGGTAATAGAGTAATTCGTAAATGCTGAAATAATTATAATTTCTAGAAAGTTCGATGGTTTGTCAAAAACAGTGCTTCGATCCTTATATTTGAAATAGAATTAAACTTGTCATTGTACCACAGACATGCTATTTCAAGCTACTGGGCCTGATAAAATAACCGACTAACGTGGAAACATTCTCCGATTCACGATAATCCATAATTCCTGCAGATGAATCAAATACACTCTGAGTTCACCACTCAAGCCGTCTTTCTCATCGATCAATAGAAGGTCCACTTTCTCTCATCTTCTTCCAATGTAAATTAAGAATACCACATGGAATCGTAAATTTGAATAATGGCAACAGGAAACACATCAACAGTATATTTATATACCGTACAATACACTCTCCAATAAAGAAACGAAAATAAATCCTATCGAGGAAAAAACTTGCTTCGAAAAAAAGATCGTCCCGTGAAAAAGTGGATTAACGCGCCATTTCTCGAGCACAGCACAACTGATCAATGTTAAGATCAATACTCTCGCGGCACCTTGAACGATCCCATTAAAAAAAAAAAAAAAGTGGATCGAACAAATAACTCTCAATACGAAGTGCCATCCTTGGCAGAGCCACATGCCATTAACGTTAACCATCGCTCGGCCATTCCAACCCCCGAATTATGCGGCAGCTCAAAGGCAGGTGATAATCCGGCAGCGGCGAATGCTAAGGGCGAGCTATTAAGCGTCCGTGTAACTTTTCCCCACGGTGAAAAGGGCCCTTGGCCAGCGAATCGACGTCCAACCCCCGAAACTCGATTCAAACTTCGGCCCGCGTGGTTTTCCTACCGGAGTGTACCGACCGCCAAAGTGACACGGTGGTCCGCGAATAATAAATAAACCCACCCCGTGATCGATCGTCCCTCGACTTAACCGATGCCCAAACGATAATCGTTTCCCCGGCGAACTTCTATGGATCATAACTTTTCGATCGGCGCGGACCCTTCGATCGTGCTCTCGTTTCCCTTTCGATGTCCATTCGAAGAAAGCCGCTCGTAAATCCTACATTCGCCGCTCCTTCGCGTATTTTACCTCCGAAAAAAGAATTTTTCAAGGGGAAGGCGGGTTGCCCTGGCGAAGGACCTTTTCGAATAATTTTCCTCGAGTATCCAGCTTGTTTACCAAGGTTCTGTCCGCGAGGCTGTAATGCACAGCGCGAGATAACGTGCATTTTAAGCGCGTCATGCTGAGCAAGGGAGGCTGATGGCTCGGCGGAAGCAAGTGCAAACGTCGTCATTTTCTTCGTACGTTACGCTCGCATCGTAAATCCTGGTAACCTTAAAAGTGGACGCGATGTGTCTTAACTGCGGTGGAATACGTCGTTGTTATTCGATAAGGTTACTTTGGAATGCAAGTCGAGGCCCGCGAGATTGAGGAAGTTGGGATGAACCAAACGAGGATTCCATCACTGACAGAGCTTGCGGACTAATTTGTCATCCTGGAAAAAGGATCGAACCTCTAATAACATAACAATAGATTCTTGGTCTAAACTGGACTCGAAGAAAACAATATTAGATATACAATAATAGGTATACAAATTCGTGGCTTTATCCTTGAAAACTTGTTATACATTTATAATTCAAAATATCGTTCATCCTTAATCAATGGCGGAAGCAAAGTTGTACCTTTGCTGATAAATCCGATAAATCAAAATAAGTCAAAACTAATAAGTCAAAAATATATATTTAGGAACCTGGCCGATTTTGATTCTGATATTTACGATTAAACCGAAGCAAGTTTTCCTCAAGGGTGGGGTCTTGGTTCGGGGCGACAGAAACCAAAAGGGCCGACCAAGCAGAAAGGGATGGACTTTCCAGCCGTTTACACTTTCAAAATATTTGACACTTGATTCGCGAGCCAGCCCGATTCGGATGGCTTTGGAAAGTTTGCGCCCGCTTCGTGGAGAGGAAGGAAGGAAGGAAGGAAGGAAGGGACGCGCGAAGGAGGTGGGAGGGATCGAGAGGGGGAGGGGGTGCCCTCAAAACTTTTCGACGTTGACAAGACGGCGACATTGCGAAAAACAGATAAAAACAACGCGGCGAAAAATCTGGACGAGGCATGATGGAAAAGGTAAAGTTGGAGCCTGGAGGATACCGAAGAGGAAGCTTGATGAGAGATAACAAACTTCATCTTTCTTCACAATGCCTCTCCACCTTCTTACCCGGCGCCGCACTCCTGGACAGGTATCTATATATATATATATATATATATATAGCCTTCCATTCGCCACTACCTCACCTCGCGATCGTTTTGCTCTTACCGTTTGTAGGGTGTAAGAAAAGAAAAACCGGCGGAGATTTTGTGGCGCGCACGATCGAGTGCGGCCCTGTATACCTATACACGCTTGTTTGCATAAGTGAAAAAGAAATCGAGCGACGTATCTGCACCTGAGAAGTAAGTTATGGCCTCGGAGAGACGGTGGTGGGATTGTTGAGCAAGTAGCGTGCGACTCGAGGATGAATAATGCTTATTGAGTATCGAGCTCTTATTGGTGGATAGTTCAATCCTTTCCCTTCCTTTGCTCGCGGTTTCGTTTTATACTGCCTCTTCGGTTTGTAATTACGAAGACATTGCAATTTTCATCGACTCTATATACTTCGTTTGAGGTCGATTTTGAATTTTGTACCTGCTAGATCCTTAAACTTGCATACGTGCTCCTTGTTATACAAGTTAGATGAACGCTAATTTTCACCGTGGTAGATAAAATCAGTAAATTGCTTCTGGGTGTCTTGATGTGAGTCAAAGTCAAGCGGGTCCAGGCCAACGCAAGGTCCTTCTAATTTAATCCTTGAGTCCCCCCACGCGATGCCATTATCGCGAAGGACAAGATGTATCCCTAAAGAAGTACGTTTCAAAGTAAATAAATAACGCGCTGAAGAAGAAAGGTAAGCTCAATATAAATCAATTTCACGATCGAGAAGTACGTATTCCGTGAAAGGAACTTTTAGTTACCATAAGAAATGAAGTAGTCGGACAAAGGCGAGGACAATCTGAATGGCGAGGAGAAATTCATAGTTCCAGGTCTGCTCCGTACAGTCCTGAAGGGCCCCAGCTCGTTCGAGCGCGTGTAACGAAATTCAGATGAAAACGTCGAGTGTTCTTACGAAGTGTCGCCGCGAAACGCGACGAAAACAGCGGTGGAAATACAAAAGCGAGGGCGGAAGGTTGGGGAAAAGAAGGGAACTGTCAGGAGGGAAACTTATAACGAGGACTCGAAGCGAAAAATTAATTCGTAATTGAATAATTTAATCGCAAGGCCGTCCGCGCGGACGACAGGACAATCGAGGGGCGCGCGGGGGTGGCAGGTGTGTCAGGACTTAACGCACAGAGCGAAAATGATAAAAAAGTATTTAATTTAAATACCGGAGTCTCGTCGACGGACAATTGGCAGGGACAAAGGAGAGTAAGGAATATTTTACGAAGTCCACTGAAACGCGAATCGGCGGCTATAACAAGATCGCGAGTGAATATTTGAAGGCCAATATATAACTAAATCATTCGTTAATGAAGATATTGTACATAACAAAAGCCAATTTGATTTTCGGTATGGAATATTGAGATCGCTTACTCGATGATCCACCGTTGTTAGTTTGCTTTCACAAAGAGCGAATTTGTATTACACGACGATTAAAAATCATTACAAACCATCGAGCGTCTATTCGATACACCGTAGTAACTCTCGGTAAATTAATTATCATCATTAATTAATCAATTATCTCTGGGTGAAACGATTGTCATCAAGAAGCATACAATTTTGTCTATAGTATTAAAAGCATTAGGAGCAAACGCTTAATACCGCGTACGCCCATCCCCTTTATTTTTCATAACATACAAATAATCCACGTAGTATCCACAAAAATATCACACAAACAATATAATAATTCATATATAATTCCTTTATAATAATCATTATACGCGATAATTCATATAAAATAATTTATTCATTCTAGTAGTTTGGCTTCACATCGACGATTCATAAATCGCATTGGCAATTATCAATCCTGGCATACTTTGAAAACGTAAAAAAAAACTCAGCTAATGGACAGCGCTCTAAAATAAGTACTTTCACGATAAAGCCCAAGGCTTCATCCGCCAAGTCATCCTGGCCTGGCCCCCTAACTCCTGTCTAAACCACGTAAATCGCAGCAACAAACGAGGCTGCGTAACGGGAGCAATAAAGATACGCAGTCGGATAAAAATTTAATTTGTACCTGCAGGAGACTTCGAGCCAGCCAGAGCTGCGAGGCTAATTAGAAAAGAGTGGAAGGGAGGAGGCCGGGGGTGGAAAAGGGACACCGAGGTGACGCATAAAGGCTTAAAGGCGGACGTAAAATAATTAATTCCAGACACTCTGTAAAGTGTGCGCAGCGCTGAAAAATGCCAGGAGGCGAAGAGGCCGCTTCGATCTTATTTCTCTCGTGATCCAAAAAGCGGGGGAAAACGATTGGCGCAGCTCGTGCGTGAAAGCGGGATAACAAAGAAGACGTTTATCGACGACAACGTGCTCCTCCGGTGTTGAGTGACAGCCTATTTTCGCACGCTCGTCACCTACTTTTATATCCCTAACTCGATCATAATTCTCATGCGATAAAAAAAAAATAGCGAACCATTGTTGCTCTTCGCGCATCAATTTCAAGCTTGCGTTTAAAATGGTTTTTCCCTCACTTTTTGGGACAACATTTTTTAAGCTGTATAGTGAAATTATCGCGGTCAAATAAATCACTGTATAATATTAATATAATAATATAATGTTGGATGTACATTTCATTCGTCACGATTGGCGTATAACAGGCGCACTTCTTTTTAATTTTGCAAACTAGCCGATAGTCCGAAAATGTTTGACGCGTCATTTATGTGCGGTGGGGACGTAAGTGCACACTACTTAACCCGATCCTAAACCGTCCAGGTCCACACGATTTTCCAACTACTCAGTAATTTACGTATTTCAAACTTGCAGTAATTTCACGGCAATCGGAAAATTTCTGGAGGAGCAAAAGTTTCAAGAGCCCGGCCAAAGTAATTTCTAGGGGGGCCGGAAGAATACTTACCGCAATCGAATCGATGAAATCAGTTCGTGCGTCTCAACTCGTGACCAACTCGATTTTCAAAAATCCCCCCAACAGCTTTCGGACAATCGATGTGTGAAATATTCGAAGCCCTGACTCACGAGCGATAATACGTTCGCCTGCTCGTAGCAATGAATCCAGATCGCAAATCATCCTTCGAATATTCTAAACAACCCTCACCACAATGAATCCAATCCACCTCGTGTACGCTCGAGTAACGTGATTTACGGAACCAGACCCCAAATTATCTACATGCGCACGATTTCCCAGCCGCTCAGTAATTTACGCGCGGTAATTCCGCGGCAATCAGAAAATTTCTAGAGGAGCAGAAGTTTCAGGTGCCGGGCCAAAGTGATTTCCAGGCCGGCCAGAAGAATACTTACCGCGATCCAATCGGTGGAATCGCTTCCAGCGGCTGGACCCGTGCCTAACTCGATTTTTGAAAATGTACGCTCAATTTGTCAAACGTTTGACAAGTTAAATAATCTACGCCTCGATTTATGAGCAGCAATACTCATTGTAATCGCGAATCACCGTGAGTCTTCGAATATTCCAAACAACCCATACCACGATAAATCCAATCCACTTCATATACATTCTATTGACGCGCGTTACGCAACTAGACGACTCGGTGAAATGGTAATTTCCGTATTTTGCATCTTGCAGTGAGTAATTCCGCGGCAATCAGAAAATTTCTCCAAGACCACAATTTTACCTCATACATTCTATTGCCGCGCTCTACACAACCAGACCACTTAACCCAGTGGTAAATTAAGTACTTCGAATTTTTCGAATCTTGCAATAATTCTGCAGCAATAAAAAAATTTTTCGAAGAGCAAAAATTTCACTTTACATACATTCCCTTATCGAGACGCTTTACTCAACCAGACAATTCATCCAAACCGTAATCTAAGTATCTCGAATCTTGCAATAATTCCACGACACTCAAAAAGTCTCCATGAGCAAAAATTCCACTTCGCATACATTCTATTAACGCACTACACTCAACCAGACGACTCAGCCGAACCTTAATTTACGTATTTCGAATCTTCCAGTAATTCCGCGGCAATCGGAAAATTTCTCGAGGAGCAGAAGTTTCAGGAGCCTGGCCAAAGTGATTTCCAGGCCGGCCGGAAGAATACTTACCGCGATCCAATCGATGGAATCGTTTCGTGCGGCTCGACCCGGACCTAACCCGACTTTCGGGGATTTACGCGCAATCCGGCGATGAGAGGGTAAGGGGGCCGACGAAGGGAGCATCGCGGAAGGCCGACCGGGGGAAAAAGCCCGCTCGGCAGGCGAGAAAGGAGGGAAAAAAAGAAAGGCGGGAGGCCCGGAGGAAGCAAGTGTACCGAGATAAGAAAGACCGAGGGCTCTCAGTTTGCGCTATTTTCCTGTCGTCGGTCCCTGAGAGAGAATAAAAGTTAGAAGACGGTCCGCAGAGGCGCGGAACCAATTTCCCAAAGGTACTCGGGGATCCCGAAGGAAGTCTTCGAGCCCCTCTATCCTGGGAGCCTCTGTTCCTCTTTTAGCCTATTACTCCGACGTTTTAAACCCTTTGCCTACCTATCAGCGCCTCTATGCGCCGTGCAAATTTAATCGGCGTGCCTAAGTTTAAACCTGCGCTTGGACAACCGAGTTTTACGATTTGTGATTTGATGGCGTAGAAAATCAGTTCGCGCATGCGCCTTTCGGGGGAAGCGATTTGGAACGCGGTTCAATTCGTCCTATTACATTGGCAAGTCCTATTTGTAATTTATTTAAATCAGACATCGGTACTGCTGATCTCCTTGCTCGTGACAGATTTGAGACGATCGTGATTTTTGGTGATCCTATCGAGGATTGTAATTCTCACACTTGATAATTCTACATTCTCCATTCGGTTTGTTGAGGTTAGAATTTCTCTGTCGACAGAACGACGTTGTGAGTGCAAAAGTTAATAATTTTGACCACTAATGCGTGGCTTGAAGAAAGAGTGTTAAATTTAAGGAGTGAATAAAATTGTGAATAAGATATGTAAAGTGCTGATTAAGCCACGAGTGGAAAAGAGGCGTGGAAAAATTGGACACTGGTGTAACTGGACCAACAAATGGAGAATGTAGAATTATTAAGCGTGAAAATTAGAATGCTCGATAAGACCACTAAAATTCTCTACTGTCTTAAGCCCAATTTATCATCGGTTTACGAATATGAGAGTGAATATATAAAATCATAGTACGAAACGTTCGAGGTTAATGTATAATCAAAAACTGTGTCTATAATGTATAATCAAACAATGTAAAACAAAGACAGATATATACTGTTATATAACATTAATTTTAATTAAAGTTAAACTGTTATGTATTAAATTGTTTTGACAATGAAAGCCTTTTATATCGACCACTGATCCGTAGTATTAAGAAAAATCCCATCGTGCATCAGATCCCAACTGCCTTGAAATATATCGCAGTGAGAAGGGTCGAGAATAATAGAGAAGGATAGACGCATATGACATTACATTATGAAGCTCTGCAAGACTACGCTAAAGTGTCTCAGGAACGTGACTCGTTTACCTTATCCTTGGACCGTCGATACGCGAGCATGACTCGTGTTTCTTACATCGCACTGTCGATAATCCAGACCACGTATCAGACTCCGATGTCATAAGACAGAGGATTAACCCTTCGTGGTTGAAACCGTTTTATCCATTTCGCAAGAATTATCTTGGATTACAGTTCGTGTTAAAATTATATTTCAAAGTACACGCTGCATGATTAATGGGATTTTTTGACCCCATTTACCATCACAGCTCGAAATACGCAAGCTTTAAAGTCCAGGGTATATTATTCTGTACTTGATGATAAACGAATGTCGTCGCTTAATATTTCATGGATGGTGATGGTTCTTACGTGCGGATTATTCCACACGAATGTGAATAGCTTAATCTAGTAGATTATTACAAAATTACACATATACACACTATCGCTATGCGCTAACTACTCCCACCATTACATACATAACCTAGAAATTTCACATCAAGTGTCAACTGAAAATACACACTATGAACAGGATAAGTCAAATGTACTCGTTCCACGTGTTAGATTTAAAACCTTTAATACAAAATAATACGATATCAGGCCGCAATGTAAAAATAAAAACAAAAATAACTTGATATAAAACCGCAAAGATTTTAACACGAAACCTGCCAAGCGATCAAAATGGCTGCCAGGTCGTTTCTTAGAAAAATTACTATACTTCGTACTAGGACATTATTTGAAATCTTCCATGATTCAACCGCAAAGCATGAATTGTTCTATCCATTTATGGATATCTCTTCTTAATAGCCTTTTCGTCGACCATATACTCGATATACACAAATATATCCAGAAAGTGGCTGGTAGGTTTAGCGTTAAGACGCAGTGCGCGAGTACGAAGCCTCGGTTTGCGCTTTCAGATCAATGATAAAGCGGGTCGAACAAGCGGCTCGGAGATTCTAGTAGAAGTAGAGAGACATAGGTAAGACGGCACTGAGAAACGGGCGCGGATGCCGTATGTGGGTGAATGGTGGTTAGGAGCGATCAATTGGACAAATCAGGACGAATGCGACGATCGGGAAATTGCAGTCGGAGGACGGAGGAGCGAAACTCGCCGAGCAAAAGCGAAGAATCTTGGAACGGTCCTACTTTCATACACGCTCGGGAACACGCTGTTTTATTCCCCGTAAGTCGGGAGCATTCGGCTGATACTCGAGGCGCGGCGACTTGGTTTGCAGAAGGTACACACGAGCTGTGTCTAATAATAGAGGAGAATTATTTTCTCGACCATTCGTTCCTTCATGCACGAAGATTTTTAGAATCTTCAAGGTGCCGACTAAGGGTTGAAAAGTAGAGGAAAAATATGGAATAAACAGCGTTTCTAAACACACTTATATGGGGATTGGTGGATGTGGCTGGGTTCAAGTATTTTTTGCCAGTGACTTGTGTCGATTAGTGAAGATACTTTATCAATATTACCATGATACAGTCTTATTCTATAAGCTGGTCCTTTACTATGTTTCTAGCTCTGATTCTTTACTCTGCTCTCTGACTCTAACTTTGACTCAGATTCTGTACTTTGACTCTGACTCTACTCTCTATACTCTATTCTGTAACTCTCTATTCTCCTTCCCTAAAATCTTTGCACACATCCCCTCTCATTCGTATTCATTCACACACCCATCGACTACGTGCATTCTGCAAACCATGCGTCACCCAAAATTAAACCATACACTCCGTTCCAATCGCTCTGCTTTCACCACCTTATATCCCAAACACTCTTCCTTCGGTCGCACAAACTCTTTTAAATATTCATTCACTCTTACACCTGACCACTTTCACATTCCCACACTCATAAATTCTGTACGAGTATACTAAATACAACAGATAAAAAGCGTCGCTTTACAGAAACCAGTAAGGTTGCAGGCTATAAAACGAAAATCGATTCGATTAAAACTCCGTCGTGCCTTTTCTTTGTTTAACTCTCGGCAGGTGCGATTCTTCAGGCTCGTTTGTCTTCGCGAGTTAGATGCACCGAAGTCAATACGAAGTGCGTACAGGCTCCTCCTGGCGCCAGGTTCTGATCGAGGTAATTGGAGGTAATGTGTGTACTTGCTCGTTACCGTCGAGAAATCAAGGTTTCGAGATACGAGGCGAGGGAAGCCGGTCTGGGGCAAGAAATAAGAAAAGGCGCGACGCTTGTATCCGACTACGTGCTAACTTTCTCGTAATGGAGCAGCGCCCTCTACCTTCGTATTTCTCCGCTCAACGGATTTAATGCTTACGAATCGGGCGGCACTAATCAGAAAGGTGTCGACATTCGGTAAATATCGCCGACACCGAAACTATTCTCGACGAAATCGAATCCTCGTCGAATCAAGCACGTACTACAAATTTGATTCGGCAAACATTTCGCTCCCAGGGATACTTCGACAGAGTGGACTATTAGTCGCAAAGGAAATTAAACGTTTAACGGCTCAATTGTTGAAGCGAATCGAAAAAGAAAATATGTTTTCACAGCAGGGCCGTGCGTGCGCGGATATCTTTTTGATTATTGAAAATAATTGAAGCGTAAAAATAATTTCGCGGAGATACACTTTGTCGGCAACTGGAATTTTGGGTATTTAAATGAAATTTTGTCCTAAGCGCCGAACTCTTTAATGATAAATTTTCCAATCGAACGAATTTGTTGAAAAATATCCCCGAATATGGATGTTATTCGGCAAATTTCGATAACTCGTATTCCGTGATATTATATTTATTTCACTTCCATTCTTATAAATAATCTCTTTCGTAATTAAAGCGTTTTAATAAAAAGTCCTGCAGGAATGTAATAGGACTTTCTATCGCTTTAATAAAACTCCCACAGCAAAAGGACGGTGCTGCTTATTTTATAAAAGCTGTTGACAGATAGATATTGCTCTGCGATTAAATAGACTTGAGAAGCGAATGTACGACAAAAGACACAGCTCCAGGTAAGTTTGAAATACCTGTAGATCAAAATTAAAAAAGACCCGCGAATAATTGTCACTATATCACTATTGTACACGAATGTAATCGTACCCTTCATTAAAAAAGGCATAAAGCAAGCGTATGAATTATTTTTCATTAGTTTATAGTTAGTATTTTCACTAGTTCTATATATCGACAAACAATTAAAAGCACGAACTATTACAATACCTATTCTCAACCAACGAACTGTTGAACCTAATATTCTTAATTCCTTAAGAATGATCATTACACACGAGTCACAAGCATTAAATTTGATAATAGATAAAATAATCTTATTCTAAATAATTACTACGCAGATTTAGCTTATAAAAATTTCTTTAATCAATTTTGCGAATAACGTTTCCATCTAAATCAGACACGTTAATTCAACAGGTCTCAAATTCAACAGACGTTTCTACAGACCATGTTCCAATATGATATTTTATTCTCCCCTTATAATAAAATTACGTGGCGTGCGCAACATAGGCGAGTTTCTGGTCGATCCTCGAGTAATCCCCTTCCCTATGATTATTATCACACTCTGATAATTCTCGAAGAGCGCCAGTTCCGTGCACCGTAACTACGTACCGCCTCTGCGCAGATCGCGCGATCAATTACTCGGCATTAATTAGGCGAAATGCTTAATCCCAAAGAAATTCCTGGCGCGATTGCGAATTATGAAAAAAAATTAGGCGAGCCCAGGCGAAATCCACGAGTTCCATCGGCGGCGCGGAATTGCGTTAGACCAGCAGGACAAGTTGCAATTGGAAAAGTTTCGCCGACTCGCAAATCTTTCGAAAAACAGGCAGAAACCGTTGGCGATAAGCACCAAGGAAGGCCGCGGCAAATTGTTAATTTCTGAAATTCCGAAACTTGTCGCCGTGTCATCCCAGGGATTATGGGGCCGGTTGATAAAACTTTCGCTTTCAGGAAGTGCATACCGCGTGCAGCGCTGCCTTTGCATTTGAATAATCGTTTGATTTGAAAAGCGCTTTCGTCCGCCAGCGACTAATGGCATCGAGACATTTAGCCGAGGGACGCATCAGCATTTCTGTAGCCCGTCGTTTCGTGATTTGGAAAAATTTGTCCTCTTCAATCGTGGGACAGATCGGAATTTCTATGGCCTCTCGTTTTGTGATTTTGCGAAATTCGTCCTTTTCAGAGTCGTAAAAGAGATCGGAATTTCTCTGACCGCCCTTTCGTGATTTTGAGGAAGTCACTTTGCGGTGAAAATATTGAAATTCGAGATTCGCATTAAAGCGGCGGAGAGAAATTGTCGTCTTATGGACTTCTTACTTCCGCAGTCGAGGAATATATCAGAATTTCCCTAATCCCGCGTTTTTAAGATTTAGAAGAATTCGAATAATCGTTTCGCAACTGAAAATGGTGAAAATGAGGAAATCGCATCATGTTTTTGAGACAACTGTGCTCAAATCAAGAAATAAGATGTATATATGTAATATCATGAATGTTTTACTCGTTGATATAAAATTGTTCAAATATATATTTATAGAGTTGTGTGGGAAATTTGTGTCCATATGAAATGAGGGATGGAGCGACCATAGGAATGAGTGGATGGTAGACAGCTTCTACACTCTACCAAAGTGTCCTTACCTCTGTTTCCAATAAATTCTTACGCAATAGTACGGTGAAAAAAGTTTTCATCGCCGTAAGCTTACCTGCAAAATTTTCGTGGTAGAATCTCAGGTACAAACTAGGATTGAAACTTTCGTGGATATTTTGATAGGAGGCTTGTGAGATTGTACGAACTTTTATCCAGATTCAAAAAGAAAGAATGCACGATAGAAGTATTCAAGATGCACTTTAAGAATTTCAAGTCGATGGTAAAAATCCGTATTTGTGTATCAACAGGCTTGTTATGCGCATACTCCTGGATTCCATGGCAAGCCGTTATAAAATTAAATAGTAATCCATGTAATTATACGAAGCTGTGGTTAACGTAATATAATTTGAGAATTTCAAAAATCTTCATATCGTGTTAAATAAATATTCAGTTTAACCCTTTCCAGCCCAAATTATTATTTTTACTAAGATAATTGAATTTTGAAGAAAAACAGTTTAAAGATGCTTGATTAATAGAAGTAGATTACACAAATAATGCCAAATAGCATAATTGAACTGTAAAGGGTTAAATGTCATATAAATCTGAAATACTTTATAGATCCATCACCTTATTCTTTTTAACTTATCAGTATCTGATGCCTTTAACTTATCATCATCCAGAAGCCTGGACACGTTGAGAAATGAGACCAAAACGAAACCTGCCATTTTCCATTCGATCTTGCACACATTTCTTATACATAACCCAACATATGATCATCATAACATAAACACATAAAAAATATTTAAACCGCATCAAATCAATTTTCAGTTCACATATACCAATCTAAGGTCCTCCGCGCACGACTATTTTCACTCATCAACTACCTCATTCCCTTCCACTTATCTATATCCAGGCATCGTACAGAAGCCTCGACGCGTCGAGGAAAGAGACCAAAGCGAAACCTGCCATTTTCCCTTCCATCTTGCGCGCGTTCCTTATCCACAAACCACCCTATGGTCACCATAACATAAACACTTCAAAAATATTGAAACCGCATCAAATCAATTTTCAGTTCACATATACCAATCTAAGGTACTCCGCGCACAACTATTTTCACTTATCAACTACCTCATTCCCTTCCACTTATCTATATCCAGGCATCGTACAGACACGTCGAGGAAAGAGACCAAAGCGAAACCTGCCATTTTCCCTTCCATCTTGCGCGCGTTCCTTATGCATGGTCCATTGCCCTGGCCCTTAAGATAATCCCGATCCAGTTTTCCATACGGTAGACTCGCGGGAGCGTGGAATATTACGTTCCGCCAGCGGAACGTTCCGCGCGTTTAATCGTTCCCATCGATGCCGGAGTAAAGCAGCCGGCCGATTGCCCCGGCATAAAGCCGAGGAGCCAAACTTCCGCCCTGGATATTTACCCCAGCGATTTTATCACCCTGAAAGACCGCGACGGGGATCGACCCAATAAAACGGCCCGGCCTCTCGCCTCCCCTCCCGACATTAAACCAAATCGCGGGTAATTTGACGTTAATTCTTACGAGTGCCGCCCCGAGCGCTGGCCGATCTCTCGATTTATGGCCCTTTCGACGAGCCGTAAAATCACTTTTCTCATTTCTAAAGATGTACGCGGCACGTACAGCGACGTGAATCTCGTTCGAGGGCAGCGAATTTTGATCCTCCCCCCTCTTGATTCGGTTAATTGGCGAGAGACACAAGCCTCGAAGTGAGTGTATATCAGCCGACACTTGGTTTTGCGTTTCTCATTAACGAGGAAATGACCGGCGATCGAGTTGACTGGGCGGATTTTTTTCCGTCCGTCTTTGAGGTTATGATAGATTAACTCTATTCCGTGTAAGCACTACGAATATTCTTAATAATTCTCGCGCACTAAATTGCTAATCTATAGGATTTATTATAATTATAATGTAATTAAACGAGCAGAGCTCAATTCCATCAGCAGAATTTCGAACTTTTAACCTCTAAGGCACCACTGTTGTGACACATCGTGTCAATTCTAAAAACTCTCGCGCACCACATTTCTAATCTATAGAATTCATGATAACTCTGATCTAATTACACAAGCAGAGCTCAATTCCATCAGCAAAAATTCAAACTTTCAACCTCTAAGGTATCACTGTTGTAACACATTGTGTCTATTCTAAAAATTCTCGCGCACCATACATATCACGTGGAAAAACCAGAAGGCAGAATTTGAACCCAGGTCTCCCGCGTGGGAGTCCGAGCTTTTATCCGCTACACCACTGTAGTGTAGTTACATGGATACTCATCTTGGTACAGGATGACAGGGAAATTGGCCGAGAAGAACCTCACGGATCGGGAGAATTGATAACTCGCGCACACTGTACATTTTAATCCGCCAGTCTACGGTATAATGCACATCAGTAAAGCCTGCGTAGCCCGGGGATAAACGTGATTCGTGGATTTTAAAATTTATCGGTATAAAATAATGAAGGGGTTGGTTAACGAGAAGGACGCTCCGGGCGCTTGAATCTTGCATCTCTTTTAAATCGACACTCGAGTTTGCATTCGCTCTTAACGAGCAAATAACTTTCAACAGAGTTGACTAGTCAGATCTTGATTTGTTGAGAGTTTCCGGAATAACCGGCATAGCCTTTTTAATTTTAATCCGGCATCACTCGAAAGGACGTTGCATTCCATTATGAATTACTCCGCGCAGTTGTCCGATGAATCCAGAAATTCTATATAAATAAATTAGCACAAATAAGAAGGCGGGAACGGTAGCGTATTAACGACTTCCCTTGTTCCCATCTAATAATAAATATCAGCAGCCTTAAATAGCAGCGGAGCCGACTTTCTACATTTCGAGTGATTAAAAAAATTATTTATTATAATTACAAGAACTGCTGCAGGAATCTAAAAATCTAATAGCAAATATCAACAGCCTTCAATTGAAGCAAAGCTGACTTTCTAGATTTCGATTGATTAAATTAAGTGATTTATTATAATCATAAAAACTGCTGTAAAAATCTAAAAATCTAATAATAAATATCGGCTTAAATGGAACCTTAAATTAACCTTACATTGAAATCTTAAATTGAAACAAAGCTGCCTTTTTAGATTTTAATTAATCAACAAGATGATTGATTATAGTCATAAGAGCAGAAATCCGAGGATCCTATTCGGCTTTAGTACCCAGGATAAGTAATTTTCAAAACATTCGCGAAACTTATGAGCGTAGCGTCATGATGAGGTTGATGGAGGGTAAAAACGCATCTTCCTAGTTTGCTCAAGTTTCCACCGACGCTTGAGCTCGCGTCCATTCTTAAAAAGCAAACAAATTCCGCCGGTGGGGCGATGTATAAACAACTCTGCGGGTTATTACGTTCGCTCGTTTTCGTCCAAGTCCAAAGCATTTGCCGCGCTGTGTATCGAACGAAGTATCACTCGAGCCTCGACACCTTCGTTTTCCAGTCTGGCCAAACACATCGAGGACAGGACTTTCGCAACGATCGTTTTCGGCTCCGCCAAAGAAAAGAAAAAAAAGAACAAAACTCGCAAATTGCGGCAACAAAATAATTCCACGCGAGTTTCAAATCTAAAAGTTAGCACTGACCAAAGGATTCTCGTTGGACACCTCGACAGTCTTTCTCCCCGATTTCTACTCCTAACCTTCCAAGATCTCCGGGAAAAAATCTCAGAAACTCTCTTACGTGTACATACTTATATCAACGATCCCAGCACGAGTGACAAAAAGACGCTCGAGAGATCTCTCGGCATCTCCTAACCTGATCAGCAAACACGCTCCCTGACGAGGCGCCCCTTTGGCGCGGAATTTTCCGAAAACTACTCAAGGAAATCCATAACGAGGACTGCTAAAAATTAGCCTCGTGTTCCCCGCCGAGGTATCCTGTCTACACGCGAACTTCCCTATCAGGAATCAGGATCCCAGCCTCGAGAACCAAACCACGCGACTCGCAGCGTCCTCTTCCCAGCATCGAGCCTCCCGTGGCCAGCCTCCAACCTGCGCTCCAACCAGGATCGAAGGCTCGAACCAATCCTCGAATGCTCGCTATAAATCATCGCGAGCGAAGAACGCACGCTGGATCGAGCAAGAAAGAGATTAGTCAGAAAATGGATGCGTCGAGGGGAAAAGCGGGAGGGGCTGGCGGCTAACCCTTGGATCAAGCTAATATCCCGGTATATTTTCCCAACGGCGCGGCGAACGACTTTCGAATGTAAAAACCGGTTTATGCAAAGGAAGAAGCGGGAAGATGGCAGACGTTGATTTTCTCCCGGGCAAGGCGTGTACGTGAAAGACGTTTTTCGCGGAATTTCACGCTGCACGGACTTTTTCTACCGCGGGCGGAAAAGTTTCGGGGGAAATTGATGGCGCGGTGTACTACGGCAATGAGAGGGCGCCGATCGCCTTCGGGAAATTCAGAAGAAATCTCGAAAGACCCAATTCCTCCAACTTTTCTTTCCCTTCCCGGTCTCGGCCGGCGGCGAGGGAGGGGGGGGGGGGGAGAAAACTTTTGCCGACGAGTTCCGACAATTATTCTAATGAAAAGAGCGGTACGTACGCGTGGCCGACGTTCGTGACTCCCGAAATGGAAGTTTTATTCTCACCTGAGCCGTATTTGCGCGGAAAGTAACCATCGGGATTCGTTAACTTTCTCGTTTTCCGGAGCGAAACATCGGTGTCGCTTTGAATCGCGTGTATTAAATATTTTCTCGCTAGCACTGGAGCTCTTTGAATTTGTTGGTAAAAAATGGGACAATAGTGTTTTGCTCGAAGGATAGATATTGACTTCTCGAAGAAACGAGAAACTTCTAATCGCTCATTTTGTTGCGATTAAATCGCGTCCTCTATTTTGGCGCATTTAAACGAGTTATCTGTTAAGTTATATATTAAGAAAGTCATGTTATTACAAGACGCTCGTAAAATTTGCTCAAAGAAAACCGCGTATAATTTGAAGAAATACCATTGATCTTTTAAAAGAAATCTTTGGAACACTCGAATTTCAGGAAAAATAAGGTTTAAAAAATAATCGATACAATTAAGATGCACGAGCCAAGACAAACGTTAGCATTGCAAATATATTTATATGCTGAGATCATATTTTCGACGACACTGTCGTAATCTAGCACTGATATCCTCGAACGAGCAATAATTCCTGGTTTAAAAAAGCAATATTCTATGCTCACTTTAATATACCATCTAGTCCTCTAGAATTAAAATTTCAATCCACATATCAACTACTTATGTGGAATAATTATTTTTGACCACTGATGCGTGGCTCGACTATTAAATGATTTCTAAATCATAAAATTAAATTGAATTGATATTAGAAAATTATAAAGTCTAAGCTGTTCAATTAAACCATATTGGAGTTAAATAAAACCGGACACTGAAGTAACTGGACCATACGATCAGATACAGATTTAAAATAAGTGTGAAATATCGCTCTCTTAGACCAAGAATTATTTCTTGTTCTTAACCTAACAACGAGCCATAAGATGATGAGTTCATATATCTATAGTTAATATCCTTGAAACGCGATTTGACTAACTCAGCTGATTCGTTCACGAGCTTTATATATCGTCTATTTTTATTATCCGCTTGTTTATAAATTTACTTATCAGTTTTTCAATTCGCTACACGAACCGTACAGCGAATAACGTAGGCGGAATTCCACTATAAACGGTCATAACTCGATTTTCCACATTTCCCGGGAAAATAACCGTCAAAATACGTTCAGCTTTACGTTTGCCCCGGCGAGCAACGAGGATGTTTTCATTCGGCGCCTGTGTATGCACCTTTTGTATAAGGAAGGCGCTATGTTTAAATTCTGAGTGGCGGAGATTTAATTCGTCCTACTTTTAGTTTTTTCCCCGGCCCTGCGCCGGGATAGTTTAATCTACGGAGTTAGTATTTAGGATTCCGGGGGAAAAGTCTCACACTCAAGTACTTACAATTAACGGTGGAAATTTGCCCTGAAAAATTCCTTAACCTTGCGTTAATTAACTCCATTACTCCGTTAGCGGCAAGTTCTATAAAATTTCTCGTAATCCTACACCTGTAATAAATAATAATTTGTTACGAAATCCACGGTTGCTGCGACTTCATACGAAGTTCGTTAAAAAGCGCATAAGGATTTGGAACTTCAGGAATTTGCGCGAATCGAAGTTTGCGAGGGTAATGCCTCGAACCTCGCAGGTTGTAATAAAGTATGTACAACGTATATTTCCGAAACCCTTCGTTTTATGATTTATGAAATATCCATGTATCTCTCTCATTAAAGTATTCGCATTTATAAGGCCGATGCGTACCAGTAACATCATGAATATCCTGCTTGTTTCAGGAAAACCATTAAAATATACAGTTACATACATCCGTACGAGATATTTTTCAGGAAACGAAACGAGGGAGTAAAGGTATCGATAGCGCTAACGCAGGATTTGGAAAACGCGGCTACTTGGCTACTCGAAGGTGGCTCCACCACGAATAATTACTATGTGCCGTGTAATATTTTGATAATAAAAAATACTTCTCGTGAACGAGCAAGATTATTGTTAATTACGATATCTGATTCTTTTTTTATTCAGTGCTTAAAGTCAAGAAGCCGATCACTCAGAGTTGATACATCGCGTTCACTTTTTGATTGTCAATAATAATAACGCAATATCTCAAAAATTATGAGCCTATTTCATAAAACCATTTCTGTATTACAAGTTCTTTATTTAAACTTTATGTAGGATAACAGCAGCAAAAACTTGTAATACAGGAATCGTAAGTTTTATGAAACTGGCTCCTGGTACTCCACCGTCACTTTGCTACACGACTCGGTAAACAAGAAACCGCGCGAGGACCCCCGCAGGAATCATCTTTTCAAACGCTACGACTTTCCAAATTTGTCAATACAACAAAGAAAAAGGGCCACCCAGTACATAGACCGTGTCCAATCCCATCTATCATAAATCATTACTTCCTACTCTTTCCACAACAGCTTCCTTACAAATTAGGCTCTCAAAGAAAAAAAAAAAAAGCCTAATACTAATATTTCACTCTCTCGATCAACGAGTTTGCCAATCAGCGCGCTAACCCACGAGACCGCGATCGGCTATGCGCGAGTCTTCAGCAAAGCGCCCACCTCGATATTGCAAAGAAATCAGGAGGAAGAAAGCCCTGGGTACGAGGAGCGAAGCGGAAGGGGTGTAACGCCACCTAAGTGCAGCGGCCGCGGTTTAATGCGGAAACTCTGATATTATAAAGGCCAGCATTACCGACAGGAGTGCCCGCGGGCAGATAAAGAAAGAAAAAAAAAGGAAAAAAAAGGAAAGAAACAAAAAGGAAAAACGAAAGGAAGAATAGAAAGAAAAAAGAAGGTGGGGACGATGAAAAAGCGGTCGAGGCGCGGATGAATTAAGCTTTGCCCTGCCTAAGTAGTTCGCGAGTCGCCGTAAAGAAGGCGGAGGACATTTGCTCGCGGCTCATGAATTCCTCGCCACGGACCGGGCCCGACTTTTTGGCGATTCGAGGCCGCGGAGGGAAGGGTAGTGAAAAAAAAGAGGTGGGGGGAGGAGGCAGGAGATCCTGGAGCGAAGAACGTGCGAGCGTCGCGGTAATTCCTTCGCGGTTGACGAGGCCAGATCTAAAATTAGATCTCAAAGCGGCGTCTAGCTCGCCGAAATATCTCCCTCGGAAGGGTCAAAAGCTCGGATGCTAATTGGGATGGAAAATTAATCGTCGAGTCCGCCCTCCTCCTGGCAGTTGCCTTCGTTGACCACTATTATTACCCTACGGCCACCAGAATTTCGTTGCATCGAAGCGCCGCCTAGAATTCCTCCAAAGTTCTGACCCTCCAGTTCGCCAAAGTGTCCCGCACTTTAATCCACAGTCTTGGTTCGAGCTCCTGCTTTTATTTTGCTAGACTTTGGAAATGGAATGCAGCGTTTTTGCGTATTATCGATAAGCAGCCATGGGGTGACGTGTCGCGGTTTAAAGTTTAATATAATTCGATTTACTGTTCCTTAGCATGTATAGTACTAATTGCACGTTCTTTCATTTTCACGATTCACGATTCTGATATTATCATTCTGATTAATCACGATTTTCTGATATTATAATATTTTCTGTTAAATAATAATGAGTTTCTTCTTTACAATTCGCTTCATCGGTCAATTTCACTGCACTCGGATTAAAGCATTTCGTCCATTAGGGCTCTTCGACGGTTCTATTACATTTAATAACATGCCATCCCAAATCGTTCCTTCCACCCTGCTCAACAAAGCTTCCAATTCACTCTCAGCCGACGACAAAGCAACCGCTCCCCGCTCTCCCCTCCTCCAACAAATAAAGCGATTATCACAATCTCCCAATACTTCCCTAAATCATCCACCATCCCCAATGTAGAAAGCGAAAGCTTCAACAGCTAAACCCAATATACCCACTTACAACGTGGCTCAATAATCGCAGGATTGACCCAATAATAACAATAATCAAAAACTAAAATCAGCATCAATAAGCTCGCATCGAAACTTTCCTTCCTGCCTTAAATTAATCAATTTCCCAGTCCTGGCCCATCCATCGTCCTCAGCCTCTGCACTCATCCTCCGCGCTCCTCGATCGCGAAGCGAGCAAGTCTGCGCGCCGGGCTCCGGGGGAGCGTGTCGAGGAGAGGCGCGAGGGCAAAGGAGAGAGCGGTCGGCCCTCGTAGGCGAGTGCGCAGCTTGGAAGTGGAGGATTAAGTTTTCCCGGCCTAAGTTCACGAGTCGCCGTAAAGGAGGCGTTCGTGCGGCTCGGGGGAAAAAAGCGGGCCACGCCGGGGCTAAACGGGGCAAATTAAGCACGGTGCAGGAATGCAGCCCTCCTTTTCAAGGCGGTGCCGGCATTAGCGCCGGCACTGAGCTTAACGATCGCCCCGGAGGCGGAAGAAAACCCCGGGAAGTTTCGCGGGCCGTCCCTTTTTCGACGGAGCGTGCCACGATTTTATGTTTTTCAGGGCGCAGCTGCCGCTGATCGATTTCTGGGCCGCGCGGTGTGCCTCAATTTTCGGGAATCCGCGCGGAGAAGGAATGTCCTTCGATGATCGCCGTGCTGATCGCGGATGGAAAGCTCCTTTCTGCGTCGACAGGATTGGATCGCGCGGCGCGAAAGGCGCTCGACCAATTTAACCACTTGCGCTATAAAGACGAGCTACGCACGTCGAGCTGCTTTCGTTCCAAAACCCCCAGCGACGTGTATATCACGTCTATAGGCATTTGTTGGAAAAATAAAAACGAGATGTCCGTCACGTCGGTTAACGGTTAGATATTTTAGGTATGTTGTACGGATTTTTAGGTGCAATGTAACGCCTTACCGCACGTTATATTGTACAGTGCGGCACGGCAACCGAAAGTTAAATCGTAGCGCAAGTGGTTAACGGATCGTTTTATTGGCTTGGGAAATAAGTGATTGCGGATTTGCCCGTCGGGTGATTTTGATACAATTCTTAGGTGTATTTACGTATTGAAAAAATTTTATTCTCTTTTTACGCGACTTTCTTTCTTGATTTAACACGATCGATCCAAATTCTAAGCAGAAGATTTTGCTTTACTTTTATTTTTATAACCGCGACATTGGAGATATTTTTTTACGCGCATCTTTTTTATATGTATTCTTCTATAGCGTAAAAACAGAATTAGGTGTGTACGTGATTTAGGAAGATAATATCAAACGAAAAATGCGTATTTATGCGGTGTGCGAGGATTTTAAGCCGCAGTGTTTACCTAGGACAGGGTGCATTGGGTGCAAAGAGGGGGAAAATGCCTAAATACGGCCATGGATTAGGGCGGCGAGTTTAATGTATAAAACCAGTAGGTTGGCGTAAGTTTGGTTTCAGAAAAGGTTTTATTATAGTTCTATGAATTTAGAGAGAGAAATTTGGTAGAATATTTTGATATAAAGTGCTAAACTCGATAACAAACTCTATAAGTTATTTCATAAATAAAGTATTATTCAAAAAAAAACGTAATTGTTCATGAGCAAACAAAGGCAAAAGGTATCCTAAATCGCCAATTTCGTAGTCGTGTTCCCAGCATCAAGATGTCTATTCTCGTATCACCTTAAATTAATTATGGAGAAACGGGCGCACTTTGGAAATTATATTATTATACGCGAGAGCGGCAGAAGCGATACGGCCAACTTTTCTCGGCGTCGTAAAGCGATACGAGGAGCAATTTTCCAAAAACAAACGGCGCGACACGCCGTTCTCCAAGCGGCGCTCGCCGATAAAAGTGTGACAAATTTCCGGATTTTTACACCCTTCAGGGCGCGATTTTGCGCTGTTTTTCATCCCCACGATTTCAGGGGCCATCAACGAACGACACGCCGTCGGCCGGTATTTTAATAAATATAGACATTTGCGTGCGACCGAAAACGTGCAGAAAATTCTATTTTGCGAGAAACAGTGAGCAGCGAGTGGTTACGCGAAAAAAAAGGAAGATAAATAAACTGCTAAATCGTTTTGAAACGTTCGTTACAATTTTTCGCGTCCGACGAGGTAAAGTGTCGTTGGTGGGAAAAATTTTATCGTTGCATACTTACTGCTCTTTATTCAATAAACTAATGGACATTGAGCTTCTTATGTTCGAAAATTCAGGAGCGATTCTGTCCTGTAATCATAATAAACTGAAGGACTGTGTATTATGTACATTTCCATCAAATTGCGTTATCACTCGTAATATCGATGGAGAAATAAATTTGAGTATGTATAAATTGGAAGTGTTTTGATCGCTCTTCTGAGTAGAAATCATTTATCGTAAGTCTTCGGAATAAGGGATCCTATTCGTTACGATACATGAGACTAATAACACTTTCATGATTTTTAACACAACAGTTTTACTATATTCGTTATTATATATCGATTTGACAGATATGCGGAACATGCCACAGGTCCTCTTCATTTTTTTACAAGATCAACATGCCATAAACCGAAAACACTTGATTAACAGACTATAAACAGGCATCATATCATCCGCTTATTCTTCATCGTTGGTTTCAAATTATTTCAAATTGTTCCACGAATTTCTCTACATATACCCTCAGCTCGTAAAAGTCAACGCGAATAGACGTCATACGTATTCTAAGGAACAGAAGCTCTTATTCCGAAGACTCGCAATAAATGATAAAAAACACCTAATTCTATTTTTACACGATAGATACGTTATCAAAGAATAGGTATAAACAAAATTCGTGTAAAAGAATATCTCCAATGTCGCGGTTATAAAAATAAAAGCAAAGCAAAATTTGCTCCTTAGCATTTGGGTCGATCGTGTTAAATCAAAATAAGTTGTGTAAAAGGAGGATTACATTTTTTTCCTGATCCGCGTTTAATCAAAATCGTGCAAAAGAAGTTCGTATAAAAACAGAATAGGGTGTATATATACAGTGGATTCCTTGCTCGCTCGATTCAAGACCATTAACCGTGTGGATATTTAAATACATACAATTCTATATAAGACAGCTATTACTACAAGCGTAGACATTTAAGTATATACAATTCTATATAAGACAGCTGTTACTATAAACGCAGATATTATTCACTGTAATTACAGGCGAAAGGGTAATACTCACTCGCCAGCGCACGTCCGCGAGTGATTAATTCCCCATCGGCCAAGTGTCCATAAGAGGCGGACCCGTTGGCATCGCACATTACAACACGCTCCTCCAAAGCCTCGCCTGCCGGTGACAACAAACGATTCGCGAAAAAAAACCCCCCCAAAAAAGAGGAACAAAAAAAAATAGAGAACGCGCGCACTCAGAAATTATCCACGTAGAAAAAAAAGCCCCGGGCCCTTTTGGACCCCCTCGGAACAGCGCGCGATTCAGCGCGAGAGCGATTCTTCCGTGGAAAAACACCGCGAGCCTCGATTTTGTATAACGCTTTACAATAAACACGGGCGATCCTCGTGTGCGGGGCTAAAAAACTCCCGGTGCAGGTGACAGCTATCGGGATTTTACAAAACGCCGCTTCACGATGCCCCATCGTCGCTCATTTTACGCGCCATTAAAACCGATCGCCTCCGCTTCTCTCTCTCTCTCTCTCTCTCTCTCTCTCTCTCTCTCTCTCGTCCGCGCTGGAAATACCCCCGCGCGTTGTTTCCATCGGTTTGCTTGATTCTCGGTATCGACTGCCAAAGTCATTTAGCCCCTGGCCCTCTGAATCAAGGATGGGAGGGGATGGAGGTCCAAACCACCGGATCTGCAACGCACACGTCACGTGGAAAATTATCCAGAGAGATGTCGGGCCGGATTCAGAGCCCGGAGCTCCCGCCTGGAATTTCGGTCCCCGTGTCGATCGTATTGGATTCGTGTAAGATTGCCTTGTGTACGTATAAACGGCTCGTTCGACTGCTCTGGCGCATCAGAGGAGGTCGCTGAGCGAGCGAGCTTACGGACGAGCAGCTTGACGCCCGGCAGACATTTTTCTCGCCAGACCCTCGGGAGCCTGAAGTATTTCGCTTTACGTAAGCTGATTTCCAAGGCGCGTCAAATTGATATTGAGTTTCGAGGCTGGAAATATTCGGAGTACGGGCAAGGCTTCGAGGATTAGGGATGTTCGGGTGCTTGCAGTTAGACGTGGTTTATCGGGAGACCTCGATGTTTGGGGGGATGTATGGACGCTTTGTAGTCGTAGGGTCTTGTGCTTGAGGGTATGCTCGTATTTAACTTTATGCTCGTACTCTCTCATTAATGTTCGATGTGGATTATAAAGGTGCATCGCGCTGTTTTCTAATACGGGTTGTTACTGGACTTTGAGATGAAAGGATTGAAGAATGTCAGTGGTGTCAGAGGGGTGTACTGAAATATAGCGTAGCTCGATTGACACTGAACCTACCAGTTGGTTTCTGGATATATTTATGTATATCGTGCATATCTTTAAAGAGAAAGGGTATTAAGAAGAGATGGCGGAGGATCGATAGAATGATTCGCACATTTTGGAAAATCTCGAAAAATGCCCTCTTACGAAGAACAAAAATTTTTCTAAGAAATTACTCAACTGTTTATTTACTCTTAGCGTTATTTACTTCGATCACATTTGCCTCGCCATTCCCATTGACTTTCTTGACTTAGAATGATACAAAATACCCCTCCCTCTCGATCCAGATAAATCACTGACCTTTTCCAGCAGTCAGTTTTAGCTTGAGCTAACGCTAAACCTAGCAGACCAATTAGTAATATCCTTAAAAAATTGTAAAACCTCAAGACGACACGTATCTGAATTTTCCACGATTTTATCGCAGCGTACGCATCGACATATTAATCCACCAACACTTTCCCCTAGTCCCAAAATCATCTAAAAATCATTTTAATTAATCTATTAAGACTATTTAATAAATAATCTATTAAGAAATTAAAAAATCATATTAAGACTTAAAAATCATATTGCTCGCAACGACCAATCATTTCAAGTCCTTAAATCGACAGGAATAAACATATTTTCCCGTTGTCCCTCTTCTCCTCAATCCTTACCCGCCTAAATAATTATTTCCTAATAAAAACATCACATCTTGGAGAAAAAAAAAACCAATTTAAAGGTACTCGTTTACCATTATTTAGATTACACGTACGGCGCCAAATGGCGTAATCGAGCTGACAACGATTAAGAATACGCCACACTGCGCCCAAACATACTTACCAGCTTCAGCGCTAAGCCAAGGAACAACAACGGAGCCTTTGATTTGTGCTCTCCTCCGCCCTGGCCAAGGAACAATAATGGAGCCTCCCTCGGGCGGGGCTGCATTTTTCTCAGCGCCTCGACGCGGTGTGAATTTGCCCGTTATTTAACCGAGCGCGCGACAGAAGGACGAGATTTTCCGAGTGCAAAGCCAGCCAGGCCCGGGCCGTAATGGATTTGGCGTGACGTCGGCGAATCAATTGCCGGCGAGGCGGGCGGTCCTGTAACGCCGATATCGGTACCGTTGTAAGCTGTGATATAGTGTTGTAACATCGACTACCGGTGTACGCCACGGTCTCCATAATGCGGAGCTTTCGAAAACACGGGCCGGGCCGTCTGGCTTGGCGGAATGTTCAAGGGGCTTCCCAGGCGGACGCCCAAAGAACGCAAATAAAAAGGGCGGAACAGCGTAAATACCGCTTGGAGAGAGCGTATGCCTGTCGCGCGTACGCGCAACTAACGGCGCAGGATAAATAACGGTATTTTTGCGCTAAATAACGTTTGTACAGGTAAGGGAAGCTCCGCCGGCCGGGAGGAGAAATATTTTCAGCCTTTCGAGGCGCGCCTACCCTGGACCCATGGTGGATGGATAATTGGTAAAGTGAGCTGGGCCGTGAATAAAAATCTCGATTAAAGCCTCCGAAGCATTTATTATGTACTTAGAGCATACTTTAATCCTCCCCTCCGCGTAATCTCATGATCGTAATGGAGAAGGGAGGATAGTCGGGCGTGAGTGATAATTCGCACGGCGATTAGAGAGCGGCTTTTTTGGTTCGCAATAATTCTGGAAGCTTGAAAAGAAGAAAAGTGATTTAGGCACGAAGAACGTAAACTTACTTACGAAGAAAAGACGATCGGTGATACAGGCATAAAGGATGTAAACTTACCTACTTAGGTTCATCTTCGAAGTGATCGTGGATTATAAAGACCGATTGACTGAAAATATTGGATCTGGGAAAAAGTTCCTGGCGTTCTTCTCGATGAACAGCGCCGATTGCAAATAAATCGGGAAACACAGGTCGCCAAGAAAAATGGCGAAACATCGTCGATGATAATCGAGCATATTTGGTTTCAATAAATTCGTTTTCGCGCTATAAGAAAACCAGTTGAATTTTACTAAACAAAAAAAAAGCACCGCAAACTTTTTCCCAGTTCCAATATATCGAGCGCGAAACGAACCGAAAATTCTCCAATTTCGGGCTCTCCTTTGCGCCGCCATCCTCGGTGTTTCAGCCTCGATCGAAAAATGGGAAGTCAGAAAAAAAGCGGTAAGGTCTGTTGGCTCCTCCTAACACTCCGGAACGCAGGGTAAGCGGACAACAAAGTTAAAGGAGCACTCACTGCTAACGCGATTACCCGACACACGCAGCCAGGCGGGTTCTTAAAAAGCTCTATTGCCGGGTACAAGATAATTATTATGTACCGCGATAATTTTCCGAGGAAGTAGTTGCAAGCTCCTGCGCACGGTGCAGTCTACCCGTAACCGAGTATCCAGATACTGCGCGGAGCATAATAATTATCTTGCGCCGGGCAACGCCGCTGGAACGATACCTATATTATCCCCGCAGCATCCACCGTATCGTAACGAGTCGCCCTGGTAATTTGCGCGAACGAATTGCCCGGCCTAAAAGGTGCGGCCAAAACGCTCCTCTGCCCGCTTCTCCATCGTCCGAACGGGGGTTGGATCTTCCAAGGTCCGGATGCTGATACCGATTTTCCTCCCCGGGAGCTTTCGATGGATCCTCAAAATTTCGCGTTGTTATTAACCGGAGATCAAGGTATTAGTTTGGTAGAATTGTGATCGCTCGCCTTGATGTAAATTAATTGATCCAGATCTTAGATAGACGAGTTTGTAGACTGGATTTCTTTAACCCGTTGGCGAACAAATGTTAATTTACACAGAGCTTGGTAAGGATCACGTATACTGATTGAAGCGTAGCACAATTTAAGAGAAAAATCACTTGAGATAAAAGTATTAGGAATATGTACTGTATACGTTAATTTATATTCTTTTAATACATCTCGCTTTTCTATTCAACTTTTTTCATTGGTGCTTCAGAAAATTATTTTTACAATGATCGGTTGTGAGTATCGTAAAAAGGATATCTATGATGCGTGCGACGAATTATTTAAAAAATACTTTTCCTACGAACATTATACTTTTGGCATTTAAGAGTGAGCAAGATTCTCTTTATTTCCATTGCGACACGTGAATCGAGAAGCCATTCTTCTTTCTCTGGCCACACCTTGAAATAAGATCGATCCGTATTTTCAACGAATACCCGTTATATACGAGCGAGCTTCTGTCTCCCAAAATTCTTCGCAAGCATCATAGGTGAATTAAAGTATCGATTATAAACTCTGCTTGTCAATCACGACAAGAGTTTAATAACGATTCACTAGGATTTTCGCTATCGAAATTTCGCGTCGTTTCGTTCGACGAGTGAGTGACGAGGACACTATCGATACGAGCCGAGCTTTCGAACGGTCGAGTTACCGGAATGACAACAAATAAATCGCCACGGGGAACGCTTTCGAAATGTAACACCGTTATGAAAACATTTTAAGTGGCGAAAAGTCGTTGCTAGAGAACGGCCAGGGAATATAGAGAGGTACGCGTATATCGTAGTTTTCATGCAAACGCACTTCAATAGGAATGCCTTGATTACATCGCGGAGGAGAATGCGGTTTGGACATCCGCGTTTTTGCACGATTTTAAGAAAAATACTCACAAGCATCGCGCACGCAATCTATCGCAAGCTTCGAACGTAATTAAGCTTTATAATCTACCTCTGTATAATCGATGAAAATCGATTCAACGTGCGTGATGCTTAAAAAAAGATCGCTTGGATTGTGCGTGATTCTCAAATTCGCGGTTCGCGTCAAGGACCTAATTAACCGCAGTTACAGTCGGTGCATCCTGCCTGCGTCAAAATGTACCGACGAATGACGTATCGGGATTATCAAGCTGCCTGACAAACTTCGCCATATTAATTAATAAACGCTTACTATCTAATTAATCAGCCTGACGAGCGTACTGTCCTCGAGCAATACATCAATGCACGTATGTTTAGGAAAAGAGTTTACAGATATTTCGAAGAAATCGTTTTCGAGCACTTGCGCGAGTAACTTTGACCTCCAACTTTTCCCTCCAAAGGCATGGTAACTCCTCACTATCTTCTTGCTCGATATGTCGTAACTGATAGAGTATATTCGTGGTCTTAACGAGCAGCCTTTCCAATATACAAGGTTTCCACCCTGTTGCGAGTCCTCTTCGGGTATATTACTAAAAAAGTTTGGGATGTAAATTACAAAGTGGTCAGATTGTATTTAGTTTCCCTGCAATTTGGCTTTAATTTGCTTTCGAATTATATCCAATTTGCGATTAGTCTATGGAACATTTCCAATTATTATTGCATCACTCTGTAGTTTTAATTGTAACCAGCTTTAGTAATGGAATAATAGAGCAACAGAGTCGAAACGTTGTATAGGACTTTGTATTTCTCAATCCACCAGGAGAACACCTACCTTGAAAAAGCTACTCACTAAAGCCACGAACATATTAGATGTTCAACTTCGCTCTTTTCGTTTTCCAATAGATCGTTTTCGTGCTAAATAACGGTTTTTCCAACGCGGAATTTGTACGCTGTCCGAAGCATACGAGAAAGCAGTACCCAACGATGGAGAATACTTTCAATCATAAATATATAATACAACTAAGTCACGCCACTTGTCACCTGACTCTATTTTTACTGACGCATACAAGTCCACATTGCTCGTTCTCTCTAGATTATATATTATTTCGAAAATGTCCAAAACGTCAACAAAGGAAAAATATTTCCCCTCCTCTAATCACTATTTTTACTTGAAAAAAAGACCAAAAAAGCCCCAACGTCAAGCAAACTCATACAAAAGAGTTCTAATGTTTCTGAACAGATATCCATATTTACCCTCAAATTTAAAATCCACGCGAAAATAGTACAACAGTAACAACTGTGCTCACTGACAACCTAAAAAGTGGATGTGACCTTAAACATCCAATAAAAAAAAAAAAAAACCAGATCGGAACAGCAAACCTCAGAACTACAGTC
>JBCFXI010001216.1:0-67021 GCA_038496175.1 Ampulex compressa
TCAGGGGAGCGGCGTCGCAGGGTTGGTTCAGTCGCGCCTGACCAAGCGTGCGCTTCGCCTGGTTTACCGCTCTCAGCCGTGGCCTCTCTCGGTCCCCGTCGGACCCGCTCGCGTTCGCGAGAACTACTGGTGCTCTTGGTAAGAATTCGTCGCGTCGCGATTTTCTCCTCTCGTCTCTTTTCTTACCCCCTTTTGATAGTTTTGTCACTGCTTACGCTTTGAAAAGCTGTGCGAACGACGCGGTATGGATCGTATGCTTAGCGTATTTTCGTAAGGCGGAATGAGTGGGTTTAGTTCGGTTAAGGGATGAGTGCGTGCGTGGAATGGCGGGTGGGTGGGGGGTCTCTGGTCGCGGCAACCTCCACGTGGTGAGACCTGGGCAATCGGTATTTCTCGCGATCAAAGTATGTTCTCGAGATCGTGAGGAATAGCGAGCTAATAGCTGCGAAACTTTGTAAAATTTACTTGGACATATTTGCTACGTACGAACATTGTACATAGAGTCGAGAATGACCGAACAATAAAGTCAGAGTTTCTTCAAAGACACGGTTGTGTTTTCTGAATTCCGGGAAATGTATTGTGAAATGTAAATAATTACGCTTAGCTTTATAAGCCTAATGTTTACATTTAATTGTATCGCTTTGTCGGCATGACTTGTTTTTCTATGTCTGTCGTTAAATAGAGTTTCGATCCACTTGTTTTTGTCCTGTATGATTTCACTCTTGCAGAAGTACAGTTATATCTTTTTAATTCTGTGTATTCAAATACAATCTGATTTTACCTTTCCTAACGTTTAATAATCTTAGAATAAATCTCCGTGCTTTAAACATTACTCCCAATATTTAAGTACGAGTAATTTATACAAAATAAATCTCTTTGATAGACATATTGCAAGTTTTCCAGAAGAAAACAAAAACATCTGCGCTTAACACACCGTATTTTACCGAGCAATAAATTTAAAGTTCTTCCGAATACGTGACACTTTTCCCTCAACATTCTATACCCTAATATTATCCAATCCTAAGGAATCTAGATAAAATAAAGTTTCGTTGATCGACAAATTCTGAGTATGTTTCAACCATGGCTCCCGTAGATTTCGATAGATCGACTAATGCATCTATGTCTACAACGAACCAAACGGTGATTATTTCCTTCTAACTGGATTACTAAACATGTAATTTTTTTTTATCTTTACCACTAATATTTCGTTACTAACCATTTTCATGCTACAAGTCGATGAATACGAGTCTTCATGAAAATAATGTTTTTTGATAGTGGTTTGTTTAATGTAGTGTTTATAGGAGAGTATCGAGCAAGTGTTTGTAATTTATTTAAATTACTATAATGTTACTGTAAATTACTGCAATTCATTTAAATTTATTTAAATTTGTAATTTTAATCATAACGTTACTTTAGTCGTTATATCAATTGTATTACTCTAGTAAACTTGGCCAATAATATTTTTTGGGGCAAAACGCAATGTGCGCAACAACATTGGCAATCAGTACTTCAATGCAAAGTGTATTCTTGAAGGACATCTTTTCAATGTTTAAAGCTAACACCGCTCCTTTTCCATCTCCTTATACTGACAATAATTTATAGTAGATTCCGTAATATTATATTCGCCTGTTAATATGAACAATGTAATTAAATATATCAATATGTATTACATCGACCATGGTTATAAGTTTCTGTGTAATTTGTAAATCACGCGCATTTCGATAGAAAATTAGATAAATCAGGTCGTCAAATTAATGATTCCGAGTGTATGTAAGCTATCGCGAGGTCTTTTTCCCGGACTGCCTACTTTGAGCCTGGTTTGATCCAGTTTAATTCATAAATTTACCGCTCTAAATTGTAGAGGGTATAGCACAGGTTTCATTTTTTACACGATCGGTAATTCAGTACAGGAGACGTAGACGTAGATATAAGATGGTAGGTCCTATTCTATACCTTGTGTGCGATCATAAGTTTCGATGATGGTTTATGCAACGATTGTCGTTTTCTTTCATGTACTGTTCGAAAAATAATAGTGAGTTCGGTTCCTCGTTGTGTTTAATAAATTGAAGTTGAAATAAACCACTGTGCTTCGTGTACATACATAGCAAGAATAGACAACCTATTTGTTCATAAAACTCATGTATAACATTTTTAATGCGTTTTTAAATATATAAAAGCTGCAGAAAATTTTATTTCAAAACTGTATTTATAAACAATAAAAAATAGAGCGGTATGTGTCACTTAAGGTAACCTTGGAAAGTGCACTTTTCCACCGTTGATATTTATGAACAATGTAGAAAATATCTTTATCTACTTTCCGGTAAAATGCTTGGTGTACCCCTTAGAGAATGCTAATTCCTACCTTACCTGTGTGAATGAACTATGGTTGGAATGCACTGGTGTAAAATATACCTTGCATATCGTACACATAACATATTTCATATTTGTTAACCTCATTCGAGGAAATATAGATATTAGTTAACAATTTTATTTACAGAGTTTTAATTGTTGGCGTTTGATAACTTGATGTTACGCGTCCGCAGCGAATAGATGCCGCCACGTTTTGCGTTCGGTTCAAGATTTTATAATGATCGTATAAACAGATCGTTCTTAATGAAATTATGGGAAACGCGTATATTTCATCCTCCACGCATTCGTACTTTAAGAAATTATTGTCACCTTTAACATCAGACTATCTCACCATCTTTAGTTTTTATGGTAAGATATCAAAAAAAGATAGAACACCGAGAAAACACATTTTCGTATAAAAACACCAATACTTTTGCTTTAAAAAACACCAAAATTATTAAACCTATAAAATAAGGAGCATTGTACAATTTTTCATAATTCAGCTACGACACATAGCTAATCATATTAATCCAATGGAATTTCTTCCTTCTCCTCTTTTTGCTCAAAGACGTTTCCGTTATATCCAAACGTATCCGCAAAGTGGTCGGTAACATATTTCTCTCGGTGGTTAATAAAACGTGACCTGGTGGTTCGCGAGGGGCCAAGAGTCTTGAGGGAATGGTCGCAAGGTTACCAAAGGCGTGAAAGAAGTGAAAATTGGCAAATTGCCTATCAAGGCGAATCACCGGGCCATTCAATATCCGTGCGAAATATTGCGGCATAAAGAGCAAAGGGCGAGTGCGAGGGGTGTTTCCAGGGTCTCTCGTTTTCTCACCTTGGGAGAAATCGCGTTGTTCGGCCGATTTCCTTCCTGTACGTGGCCATCGTGGCTTTTTCCACGCGGAGCCTTGTGTGCAGGTGTGCATGAGGCATACAGGACGACACGTGCTACTGATTGCGGCTCCCGTGGGATAAGGCGGCACTGCTTTGCCGCACAGGCGACCCGCGTTTCTGCATTCGGCCTCTGAAACCGGATTTCGAAAATCGATACGACGTTAACACTTTTCCGATGCGATCTCCTCCCGCTACCGACAGAAAATCGAAGTCTGCTGGTGGTATTCGTCGGGCAATGTGATGGAGGAAAATATCTCTGTCCCTGCGATAGCATCTACGATTTTTCCCCGTCGACGAGCACTCGGATTTCCGCGTATCTATGTTCACCTTTACGATGTAACCATTCGGGAAGCACGCATTCTGGCTGCGTGAAATATGACGTCGTTATACACTGCCGAAACTGTTTTGTGATCTCTATCGGAGAATGGTGCGGCGTCACGATGGAAAAAGATTATGATTGTTAACCGAGGAATGTGATTCGCGTGGAAAATGAATTGCGATAATGTTCCATCGCAGAGGATTGCGACGCTCGTTATATCTCAACCGAGTTCTCTGTTTGGGGAGAAACAAAAAGAACCTTCAATATCGTAGTTTTAAGTGGAACGTCTGGTATGTGAGAATAAATAATTTATCCCGATGCCTTATAGATTGATAGAAGAGAATAAAAGTCGTGAGATATTCCATTATCTTAATAAAGCAAGTGCATTTTTTCGTATCTCTATGAAAAGTGGTTTTGCTCGATTATTTGGAGAACGCGTTTTCGTTCATTTCTTAATGTTTTTTCTTCTTTCGAAGCGCTCTTCTTATTTTGAACATTGGCTTTTCTGTGAAGCGCATTCCAAAGTTAATCATTTAAATAATTTAACGATGTCAGAATCGTTGCTAACCGAAATTTTGAACGTACATAGATCGTTGGGAGGCGCCTTTATATCATAACACTTCCATTTGTTGCGAAGAACTCACTTTTTCTCCTTATTCCATAAAAGTTACTACCTCCCGTCTTCGATAAAGTTGCGCTTCACCAAAGTTTTTCCGAGGCTTAGCTGTTCCTCTTCGGGAAAACACATCGGGGGCATATCCGAGTGCGATGCATCCAGTAGCGTGGTCGAAACTGATTTACAGGCAGTCTTGTGCAAAGACGGCTATGCTAACGGCCATGTACCTGCTTTAGTTACAAAGGTGCTTTCACAGGTTGGGCTGGACACGTACAGCAACCTTCCGGTGGCGCTGGACTTGATTACGCCCCCTTCAAAGGAAAGCGATACGTCGAATAAAGCGTCTTTGTGTACGTACAAGGATTCGTCCGAGGACGTTTGTAATCCTCGGAAGGCAAGTGAGTGAATTGGGTAACGCGATGCTTTGCCTGCACGAATACGTAACTCCGGTAATGGATATTGCATCCGTTGTGATAGAATTATAGAATACGCGAGATATTATGGTATCACATATTCGACAATATACCAAAAATTGGGGAAATAAATGCGGCGAAAAATGTAGAAGTAGATAATATAACGAGGAAGGAACGCTAAGAGAAGGAGGAGGTGCATAATAATCGGTGAAATAAAACGATAAAGGGGGACAGTTTTATAACGTGTAATTTCTATAAATTAAAAGAACCTCGACGTTTCTTATCGGGCATTTTATTGGCAAGTTTTTCCTTATACGTCTTAAACGGCTAACATAACTCTCGAGCACTCGAGGTCCGAGATCTACAATAGAACGGAATATTCCTCCACTGCAGACTATGCATATAACAGCGAGTTCCATCGCTGTTCCACCTTAATGAAAATTAAAATGACGATGCGCTGACCTCCTTCCAGGAACTGAATACTCATTCTCTGCGGGAGAATCGCAGCGGAGCTCGCTCCCTGGTCCTCTCCCAAGAAGTTGCGCGCCGTCCCTGCGCGCGACTATCCTGCGTGCCTCCATTCTTCGATATCTAAAAAATAGCGCGACATTTCAGCATTATCTGCGAGATCGGCCCGCGAGTGCGGCTAATCCGTAATGCTTTTGTCCGGCAGCCTCGCGTAAATATTCATCTTACCCTCTCCTTTGCCGGGAGCCATCTGCGCGGTTGCAAATGCGGGGCCCCGCCAGTGGCGTAGATGTAAAAAGGACGATTCGTCGAAAAGATAGCCGCGGTGGGCTACGTCAGGACTTATGAGCACGGGCGTACACGTGGCATCGTGGCTCCCGTCCGCAGCCATTTAGAGCCAGCCTTGTCTTCGGCCGTTTATGGCCGATCGCTTGAAAAACCGCTTCTCTCTTTCTTCCCCCTCCCCCCTCCCCCCTCGCTCTTACTCTCTCTCCGTCTCCCTCTTCGTGTTACGGCACCGGTACCGCCGTCATCTTCGTCCTCCTCCTTTGCCATTCGCCTCCGAAAGTTTCTCCCCGGGTGCACCAACGTTTGATAGAAAATTTTCCACCGTCTTCCGATCGATTGTCCCCTTCGTCTCTTTCGTGAAGACACCCTGGGCGTGGTGAGCTAAGAATCGTGGTGTATCGGTTTTATTTATCAGCGCTGCTAATCTTTTTTTCTTACCTTATTTTTTCTTATTATTTCTTATCTTATCTTTTTCATTTATATTGGGCATTAATCAGAGGCTAGATAGTCAGTTTTGTATCGTTTGATCGATCGACTTAAAGGCTGTTGGAGGTAATTGTAATGAGAGAGCATTGATCCTCCGTTTGTATCAGCTTCTATAAGAATACGAGTAATCCTAAGAAGGAGCATGAATCTCTCATATTCCTATGTTAAAATGATTCTAAGAATTTTTTTGTTTTGGAGTGTGCAGAATATGTAAAATAATTGATACGGTTTTGATATCTCATCTCCAAGCTCGTCACGTTTTCCAACTACTTCCAGGTATTATATCTGTAACGAAGGAAGTGAAGCGTACCTTTAGGTACATATCTTGCATACTAAATTTACTATGTTCACGAACAAATATCCCGTGTATCAAACTTTTGGAACATTCATTTCCTTAAACCATCCTCAAAACATTCGAATACTCATCTTAGTGGATTAGACGTCCTAAACGGCGAACGTGAGACGCAGCCACGAGACACGTCCCTCTTCCACTCTCGCATAATCCCAAGCCTTTCAAGTTTTTGATCCTCCGAACGGCAGCTCCGTTGTTTCGCGACAAACTTTTTCCTTCCGCGAATTCTTCCCCCTTCGGAGATCGCCGCCGAATCGAGTCCAGCGCGAGCAAGGTCGGGGCGCGGCGGAAAAACGTAGGTCTAGCAAGATTTGGTAGCCGATGTACACGCCTAAATCCTTAAATGGAAAGAAGAAGTCCCTCTCCGTTGGCGGCCTCGACGCAGTCCAGGTGCTCCGTGGCTTCGTTTCTGTCGCGCACGCGGTAGACCGTAGAAGGCGTCAGGTCGTGACGCTTTGTCTGCGATACATCGAGCTCTCTACCTTCTACGAAATTTCTGGGAAATGCCTCGAGGTACCAAGACCACGATTCGGTGATCCTGTCGGGGCGACATTGCCGCGTACGCGTTCCACCGCTGTTAAGAAATGAAGAAGTCTCAAAGGAATGGAGGAGGACGTTTCTTTAGCACTTTCGAATTCTACATTATCAACGATCCTCGAGAACCTTCTGCATAATTACTTGCGAGCATTGCTCAAGGAGCGACGCTCTCTTTTTCCCTAATTTCGGATTTCAATGATAAAGCACGAAAGTGATAAAGTCGCGGTCAGTTATCGGTAGTCAGCATGTTTGTCCCGACAGATGCCAGGAACTTTCCGCGATTCATCGGCCGCCGGAGGAACATGTGCGTAACGCGAAACCATTCGAAAAGTTGGGTGGCGTAGCTGCAAACCAGCTTGTGTCGGGACAATGGAGAGGACAAAGTTTTTTCCCGAAACTATTACCGGGTAGGAACGTCGGTACCTCGGAAGAAGAAGTGAAACAAATGATTTTCGCAGGTTCGAAATGTCTTCCCTATGACAATTCCAGGAGGATATCCTCGTCCGTCAAACACTCCGTTGGCGGAGCTTTTAACGTGCAAAACCCGTTCTCGTAGTTCGGAAGCTTTTTCTGGGCACAAACGAGGCGCGGAGGCACTCTTCGCCCGGGCAAAGACAGTGCATTCGTTCCAGCAAGATTGATGCTCCCGAAGGCCGGAAGGGCTGTCGTTTCTGTGAGTAAGGTCGCAAGATCGCATCGGGTTGAACACATACGTAAGTATACAGTGAATGGATCTTAGAGCGATCCATCTCGAATGCATTCGCTCGCGTTTACTCCCTTTCCTATTCAACGCGACGCGCCGATTCTTACGTACACGACAGTTCTTTTTTGTTTTTTTTTTGTTTTTCACGAGCTTGGTCGTGACATTATTGCGAGAAAATGGTACCTTTAACGAGGCGAGAGAAACGATATTAGTGGATTTTTGCCGTCTACTTTCTGCTTTTCGAATTAGCCCCGCCGACTGATGCATATTATTCAATTTAATAAGGTGCAAAATGGTACAACCTAATTGAAGGCATCGGCGGCTTTTAATTAATATACTATATTATATTAATTACACGCAGAATATACCTGCTCGTTACGGGCAGCCCGTAACATACCGCTGCTTATAAAGTGGAGTAGTACAGTAATATCGTGTAGGTACACCGGTGCATGTATGTGTATGCTTCGTTAATTCAGCTGTAATCTTTAGAACAGCGCTAAATCTGGTTAGTATTGCATTATAAATGTCTTACTGTTCTGAAGTTCGATTTCAGATATGTAAGTTAGAATGTTTTGTAAGGAATGTTTGGTTTCTTTTTCCGATAACTTTTTTAGCTTTACAATGTACAATTTCTAGTTTCCTTATCGAGACTGCTTTTGTCTAGATAAATTTGCCAGAATATCGATGACTAAATAATAAAAAAAAATACGCGTGCTGTTTTGCCAAGCGCTCAAAACGCTTACGCCCAAAATTATTCACACGCCTGCAGATGAAACGTATCGTGGCAGCACACGCGTAGAATTCAACTTATCAAAATTAACTCGCATTACTCGCCCGTCGAAGGTCGTTAACCGGTAATTACGTCCTGCAGACGCGGTGTAATCACTCGTAAAGTTGGATAAAATCGGGTTAGTTTGACGGGCAATGACCGCTCCCCTGGAAATCAGTCCACGGCGGCGTGGGAAGCCCGGCGCAGCTCAAACACAGTTTCCCTAATTCGGGAATTATTTGGGCAAATAACGCTCCGTTTGAATGTTGCCGAATCGTTTCTCCCGGGACGTGAGAAATCCAAGCGGCACTTGGGGCTGCCCACGCGCCTTTACCTGGAATCAAAGCTGTCGAATTTTCGGAGAAACGACACGCGCCGCCTGATCTCTCTGCCTCCTTTTCGCCACCGTCCAATCCCAACATTTTTCGACGACCGCCGCCACCCCGTGTTTGCCCTTGCCATTAGAGCGCGACTTTACCGAGGATTTAGCCCAATCCCCCGGACCGCAGATCCCATTCTGATACCTTAATTCCTCAAATTTGAACCCCCGAATTTCGATTCGCGCCGAGTACTATTGCGAAATTTCTACCGTGAGTAATGGAAATTCGAGTGGGTTCAAAGGCGGGCTGGGAAAACAAGATCTTGGGCCCCTTTTTCTCGGGGGTAGGTAATGTAAGGCTCGCCCCTCGTGGAAAATCTTTTTAAATGCACGCTACAACGGAGGAATATGTATTTACAAAGAATAATGCATATAAAGTAAGCCAGATAGGAGACGGCGTAATACAGTGCTGCGCCATAATGGGAAAAGTGCAATAGGGGAAAAAAGTCGGTTCGGAGAATACGTGTACCGACGTTATACGTATAAACTCCGTTCCATTTCTCAGTTGAATTCCACCGAAACGAGGAAGCTGATATAACCGTTCCGAGAAGGGAGTGGTGATATCTTGTGGAATATACATTTCAACGGTGGGGCTAAGTTATTACGCTTTTCGAAATTAGAAAAATGCGCGAAACAGCCTATTGATTTATGAAAGGCGGCTTGATGTTTTAACGCTCTGTATCTTTATTTCGATGATCACGGAAGAATGTTTTCTTAGATGTGTGCATACATATGTATAAAATTATTCTGATTTCTATTCTATATATATATGATAAGATTTTTTTTGACACTATCGATCAAATATAGTGAGTAGGAAAGGAAAAGTTACTTTAAGATATTTACGATTGATTATTCATCAATTTTCTGGCTTAAAAACGTGAGAGTTGCTAGACACTCCGATGAGATTGTAAACCTAGCTTTGTGAGATAGAAAAGGAACACCGTGACGATTACAGCGAAAAATCGATCGCTGCTTTCGATCTACCTTTTGGGTCTGCGAAAAGTCAGTTCCAAGTCAACTCGATCTATTACTCAAACTGCACACAGAACGACCAGCATGGGAAATTACATCGCACGAGTTTTCCAACAAGACACTCGCGAAATCTTTGAAAGCATAAATTGTTCCAATTTTATCTTTCAGTACTTGAGAGGCCTGGGGCGTTTTGAATTTTCGCTTCTCGCGCCGATTCACCCCGTGAAATCGTCCTGTAAAATACGCAGGCCCAATTGGCAGCTTCCCGGTAATTGGCCCTTATCCACCGGTACCAGGAATATCTTGCACCCTTCCCTCATCTACCACCATTTCTATTACTTATCCACGACTGTACAGCGCGTTAATAAAGCCGAGTAAGGAATTTAAAGCCACCTAGCGTTAGATCAGTCGAAAAATTCTCGCTCCATTTCGCATTAAAACACAAAAAGTAATCGGGCACGAGCTTTTGCACTGCTCTAATATTCACGAAGATGGAAAGGTCTAGTTTAGGTTGCAAGCACGACAGCTGTTGGAGTCGTATTCTCGTCGGCGGTTGGTAAAAGGGGGGGCTGGGTATTTTTGTCGTTACGTACAGGCGCGATACAAAAATTGCGAATGAGACGTCATGAATTTCACGTTGATAGAATAAAATGGAAAAAAGGGAACGGTGTACATTACACGTAATACGATTGTGCAGCTTTGCGAGCGGTTTTTTATCGAGTGCGAAACAAGTAGACGAAATTATATTTATGATGGCTGAGCGGTGGTTTGTAAACGGTATATTATACTTTTTCGGCATTCGGTGTACCGATGTGTGGGTGCATGTACGACTGCTTAACGCCGCTTTCGGTAAGGCCGCGTTAAACTGTCGGCTTTTTCGTTTTAATGGAAGCTGGCCTTTTTTAAATTCTCCGAGCGCTTTTTTCTAAGGGTGCGTAATACAGCTACTTTAGACCCACGACTAGCTTAGCATTAAAATTAGGAACCTGTAATTTTTCCGCTAAAATTCCTTATATTTACGACCATGCGGTTTTTGCAATTTCCTACCAATTTTATTGTACAATAGTTGTTTTAATCAAATAAATGGATATATTTATCGCCGTCTTCCCCACATATATAAATATCTTTAGTTTACGTAGATGTTACGTAATAAAGAGCGATAGTTCTGGCGTTGAGTCAGTTTTTCTTGCAAAGGATCGCCGATAACTGCGTACGTGAGGGCTGAGCTTAATGTTGTCAACACACTGTTCAGTCGCCCGGTGTTTTCCACCCTGACTCGGAACTTCCGATCGGTGGCCAGGGCGGCGACATTTGTTACCGCGATTAAGCCTCGCATCACGTTCCCGATATTACTTACGATAGACGTCGTATCGGTGACAAATAATGCCCCGGGGTTGCGAATTTCCCGCGGCCACTTTTCGTTAGCTCGTATTTTACCACCGCCTGCTTCTCACGAGGCGTCATTGTCTCGGGTACACGAGGAAGTTCCTGTTTTTCCCGATGGAAAAAAAGATAATGGACGTAGACCTGGAAATGCGACGACTACCAAACCTTTCGAAACATTTTTCGCTCAATATCCCTCAATTCTACTCCGTTTGTTCATCGAGTTTGTAATAGGCACGTTGTACCAGGATATTCTATGTAACTATTTAATACCCCCATTTTTCATGGAAAAGAACGGATGTAAAACTACGATGTAATTCACAGTTTAACGTATATCCAGGTTTTTTTTTCATTAATATCCATGGTGTATACTTAGTGAGTCGAAATTCCCTTTAAACGTATTATATAAGAGCTAATAAAGCGATTGCAAATATTTAATAGAGAAAAGGGCATATGTACATTACTGGTAGACATTTCTCGAAAGTTAACCAAAACACTCATTTTACATTTTGCATTATGACACATTACAGCCTAGAGCCATTGCCATATACTTCCCGAAAGATCAATAGTCCAAATGAAAGTCTACATTTGCGCTTCAAGCCGCGCCATTTAAGAAACTACATTAAGCTCGTACGTAGATTTACCGCACCGTTTATTAGCAGTACACTCAAGCAGTATTCCATGCATCTCATTCACTCTCTTTTCCTCCGCTTTATTTTTCGACGTTCGCCTCTGCACCGCCTTCGCCATTACGCCGGCCGATATCGATTTTGGCCGCATTCGCAGTCCTTTAGAAACCTCTCCAAAGCACGCGCCCTCGGTGTATGTCTAATTTGTCCCTGAGAGGGGCCCTGATTCAAAGGGCATTCGCCGTTATTGTTGTGCCAAAATCGCGGTACAAATCGAGCAGCACGGGCTGTATCGAGGTAGGAGGCATCGATGCCGTGGCGCGCTCGGAACTGGTCGTTAATATCATAATTATACATTGCGGTAGTACGAGAGGAGACTCTCGAGCGGAGATGCTCTCGGCGGAGGATCCTCGTATTGTCGGAGGTATCCTTTGAAGGACCGGCTAATTTATTCGCAAGTGCTCCACCCAGCACTGAAACGCGCCGCACGAGTCGTGGATGCTCCCTATCCGGAGTGGCGGCCCGGTAGCAACGTCGTTGGTACTCTGGTAGTACATTGCTACCGGGGTCGTCACGATCGAAGGGGTTGCTCTTGGAGCATCGAAAACACGCTCGAACTGCCTTCCGGCTTTCAATTTGCACCTGAGGGTCCCGGCCAGGCTTTCTATCTTATCGAGAGTAATATCGCTAAGAAACTAGTCCTAACTTCCGTGCTTGACAATGATGAGCGCCCAGTGGCAGGGGAGCGTATCGTCCGATGAGATACGAGGGATCGATAAGCTCTTCGATATAGGCGACTGGCGGTCTTTGGAAGGAGTTTTGAAAGAAGCTATTGGAGGTGACGAGGGAAAGGATTTTCGCGATTGAATTAGTTTGTCCGTTGTCAAGCTTTGCACGGCTGATGGCCATGATTTTTTGTGATACATGGACGTTGCATATTAAATTTTTTACGTTGAGATATTTTGCGCGTACGCGATGATATGTGCTCGGTGTCAAATAAGGTTATTCGCGATTTAGGCTGTTTGTTTTTCCAAGAGGAACGTTTTAAATGTAGGGAACCTACTAAAGAATTGATCGATCAGAATTTGTCGAATTTCTTTCGCTATCCGTGTATCGTCTCTGCTTTACCAAGATCGATGCGTACCAGAAAATTAGCCGAAGTTTCTGTGCTTAGGTGCGACGAGTCTCGTCCAAGGCGAGTTAAGGGATTGATCGCGTCTTTCGAGAAGGTCTAGGCTTTCCTTCACGGAATTTTGCGACGCCCTGCTATAACCGTAAAACGGAAATAAATGTTGACAGCTTAATTAACTTTGCGTAATTTATCAAGATAAATAACGTTTACGAAACTCTCTTGAAAGCCGTTCATATTCGTCAAACGAAAATGCAAATTGTTTGGATTATAATAGCTGGATTAAATAGCTCTTCGGTTAACTCCCTTAGAGTTTCATTATATACCTTTATACTTTGTTCCTCATCAGCACTTAATATTCCTCGAAAATGCATTGCACTTCCTTACTCGACGACGGGACCAAAATCCATCCTCGTAGCTCTATTAAAGATTTCCTTGATTAGTCATCCCGGATCTATATTTGTCAAACTTTCTGAGCACCAAATTGCCCCCTCGTACCATAGCGACAGTTTCATCGAGGTCGATGCAAAATTCAACGTCCGCATACGCGAACACTGCCTCTTATGCAAATGCGCGACGTTTCGCCCGGCGTGACTTTACGTCGCCTCGGTGGCAAACCGATAAAACCGTAGGATTTACGATCGCCCGTATTAATGTCGGATGCAGGCCAAAAAAAAAAGGCTACGGTCGATGCGTCATTCCCACGATCTAATTCGTTTCTTTAATCGGGCTGGATGACGTCATGGAAAATAGAAGATTAACGAATATGCCGAAGATTATGTCGCTTCATCGTCGAAGATAACGTGCAACGCGTCTGAGAAAGTCCACGAGGCAGCAGTAAAGTGTAGATAAACGTAAGATCGCTTTCCCACCGAGTTTCTTGGCTACAGAAGCTTCTTGAAACTCGTAAGACGTAACGAAAACACGGTGAGACTGTAAACCTTTGGCTTTATTCAATACAGACTCCAAGCTTGCTAGGTATAATTCGATGCTTATTTAAAAACGAGAGAAGGACGTTATACGAATCGTGGGCCGCTCGAGTGTACGTTTATAAGCGAAGGTGGAAGTATAAATGATGTACGGCTCAGTATACAAGATAGAAATCGAATAAATGCACGGGGAAAGGAGAGTGAGACATCCATCGATTAGACGAATCCGGAAATTATTTGGGTCACCAATAATGCTAAAGGATTATCGTTTTCGTAACATATAGATTGAGTAAAACGGCCATCGATACGGTGCACTACAAACTTATCGAGCATGTTACAATAATACTTCCATGATACGTATATCCACAATTTTTATCGTCGGGATACAATCGCGAATGGGGCCGCTGCCTAAAATCCTTTTTTCCATCAAAGGACGATGGTCATAAATAGTAATGAAGGAGCGATTCTGGCCGTCGCGTGGCCCCTTTCACGAGGAATTGTTCGACGACTTCCTCGGGGCAAGGGCCGGGTTTCCGACGGCTGGAATTGGTTAATTGCATTTTCACCGAAGGCACGTCTAGGCAGAATGCAATTTCGATCCTTCGGGAAGACGGACGGTCGCGCCTCGTGGGGAGGCGAGCCTGCAGGACCGAGAGGATATAAAACGAGAAGTGTATCGCCGTTATCGTCGTTACCACCGCCATTTCCCGTTGTTACTGCTCGCTTTGATGTGCAAATATCTTTGCCTAACGCCCGCCGCGCTTAATGCGCGTAAGGCGGGGAACGCCGGCGCTTTCCGCTCCGTTTAATATCGTCCCTTACTCCTTTGCTCTCCGTTCCCGTTGCCGCCGCGGAAAAATTAACCGCAATTCCCGACCGACGCTGAGAGATCGTAACCTATTCGCCTTAATTCCGCAAACGGCATTCTACGATGATCCACGATTAAGGCTCCGCTAATTTCCGTACCTTTCGCAAAAACCCTTTCGATGATATTTTCCACCTCCTCGAGCGATTAACGCGATAATCAGCGGTGCGATCGGGGGACCGCTGTACAAGATTATTGGAGGTTATCTCTTTAATTATTCTACGCTCGCGCGATATTGGTAGGGCAATGGTCGAATTATGCCACTTTGCGGGCTTGTGATGCGCATGTATCGTTATGTCGTATATCGAAAAGAAACTTTATTCGGTTATCTTCTATGACCGCTTTTATTAATGTATGATTATTAATAAAAGATTATGTTTAATACGTATGATATGAGTACTATTTTAGTGTTTTAGAATGACCTCGATCAAAAATTTTTTATTCAAATTCTTGTTCTTACAAATTTAATTGGAAATTACAGTTTGATCGATAGTATTTTATTTAAGGCGAATGTAGACTATGGCCGTGTAAGGCTTAGTTTTTAATTCTCTGCGTTTTTCAGTCGATAGTGTATTGCTCAGAATTAAAATGTGAATTAAAATTAAAGTTCAAATAAATATACCTTCGGCACAAAAACAGATTGAAACTAAGAAAATTCTATTTTAAGTTTTATAGAAATTGGCTCTGAGAAGACTGTTAAGGGGTTCCGAATTATCGAACAGCATATACACAATGAATATATATGTAGATATACATGAAAGAGTTTATGGTCGAGAATGAAGATCGAACCTTGAATCTTCGAAGTATAAGTCCAAACTTTCGACCACCGCCCCACCGTAACTCACTCTCTTTGCGGCTCGTCGTTAATTACGCGTCTCGGCGTAGTATTAACCGATGGCCGGCATAACGAGATGGAAATACTTTTTTTCTCCGCGCCGAAAAATCCATCGACGATTCTCTCATCGCGCGGTGTGTGGGCGCGACCTCCGTCGTGGGTCTGCGGGCCTTGAAGGAAAGGGTTGGCGGGGGAATGCGGCCAGGTCGGCGTCTCAATCTCATGGGATAAACGCGCACATGATGGTGATATAACTCTCATGGCTTCGAAGACAGACGCAGAACATCCAGCAGTAAATTTCAAGCTCGATTAACTATACACCTTTCTTCCGCCATCTGTTATTTAAGCTAAATTATCCATCACCAAATATCCGATATACATGCCAAGGGATTTTAATCCGCTTCTTCTTCGCGGAAAGCCAAGTCTCCATTCGTCGCGTTACGATACTCTCCCTAAACTTTAATCTTCACCCCTTTCTCATTTCAACCGCAATTTCGTCCTTCTAAAACTCCGCACAGCCTGATATACGTTATATGCTTCGCGTAGAAAAACCAGGGGGTGAAATTTAAAGCTCGATCTCGCCGGTGGAGTTTCGAGCTTCCAGCCGCTACGTCATGGTATCCCTGGCGGATGCGTGGACGTAGGTATGTACGTACATACATACGAAGAGAGAATCCGGGCTGCACCAGCCGACTTTACCATGATTAATCGGCACCGCCTACTTATCGTGTTAGATTTAGACGGCTGGGCCCGCGGGGACCGCTGGTCCTTTTACCTTGGCAAAGAGGAGCGTGGCCCGCAAATGATTCATCGGGTTGCGAAGAATCTCGTACGGTATATCGAGTTCGAGCTTTTTCAGCTGGAAAAGGGCGCGCGTGGATATTCGGGAGGGCGAGGATAGGTAACTCCGTTAATTAATTGCGGCCAAAAATGCCCCTCCCGGCTTAATATACGGTTTGTACCGTTCGCCATTCATCATTGTCGTCCGAACGTGTGGAAGTTGTACGATTTATTCGATATATCAGAATCATGGCCGGCAGGGCTGCATCGGTGGCTAAGCTTCGAGTTGCGTTGTATAATAATTTAATTCTTAACATTCGACGCCTCGCTAATCCTTTAACGCCCAATTTATGTTGTGTGCGCATGCGCGTGCTTGTAGTTATTGCATACTTGGTCAACTTTTTTCATTGAATATTGGTATTGTTTAGTCTGTGTCCAGACAGTTGGTTGGGTGTATTGTTTTTGGCTTTGTATATGGAGATTGGCTGTTTCTGAATTTTGAGAATTTTTACTCCTTGTAAGGGATATGTGTTCCTGAAGACTGTCGGAACAATAGGAATTTTGCAATTTTCGTTAACACGGTATAAAAATAACTCGTACCATTGACGACTTGGAGCAAGAACAGTGGTCTGCGCATATAGATATTGGAAGGAACCATCTCGTGGAGAATATTGTCTGCGCAGCACGAAATGTCCATGCATATGCATACTGCTTTTGATCCGTTCATTTTCTCCGGCACAGAGCTTTTAGAACTTTTAACGACGTGGACTTTTCCGTTGCATAAGCATCACCTGAGATGTGCGATGCAAGCATTTCTCTTTTTTTTTTTTTTTTTTTACTTTCGACATTAGCGAGGCAACGGCTACATAGGCCGCAATCTGTTGTTTAATTATCACTAAAAGTGCGCGATGTACCCATATATTCATTACGCGAACATTTCCAGAGAAATAAATGCGAAGCAAGTACGACTATTTAGAATATACCTTTGCTCCTTTCTTTGGACCAACAAAAATGTATGATTCAATAAAAATCGACGTAAAGATAAATTATGAAATAATTTCGGTATAAGTGGTTGCAATTATTTTTGTTTATGGCATCAGCCTCAAGTTTTTTCTATTGTATTTGTATGTATTTTTATCTATTATTCTCTATCCTCTTTTTACAAACTTTAAGCAGAGAAAATGTCAAAGCTAAATTTACACGTAAAATCTTGCATAATCAATATGCCTCAAGAGTAATTACGTGCACTAATATAACCAAATATATTATAGTTAGGTTCAGCAGCATGAGTAGGGTCGATTCATGCAGATAATAATTCAAGAGAAGTAAGCACCTGCAAAAGCCATAATTAAGGAGGAACAGATGCGCATACAAGCGACGTTAGAGGAAAGATAGGTGTACGTATGTAGGAACGCATTAATCAAGGAGACATAGACGTATGTAACGATCGTACTTCACAGAAAAGGGAAAGCTCCGGACTTTACGTCGGTCGGGCAAAGAGGGATTCGACTTCGCTAATACTGCCTTTTTCATATACTCGTACATCAAAGGTCAATCGAGATATACGCTAGGAGGATCAGCAAGAATCAGCATTTTCAATGCCCCTCATATTCTATCAAGGATATTCTACCGCATACATCGAAATAATGATGCGAAAAACACGTTTTCACAATATTCGTAGATCGTCGCTCTGAATATAAAAAACCCCCGGTTTCCTCTCGGCTAATAGAACCGAATGTATTGTCCATTAAAACGAGGAGGAAAAACCGTGGATATATAATATTTACACCGTATTTAACGCGATTGGAAATTTACAATGAAATACACGCCGTTTCAAAACTTTCTCACACAGTCGCACACCTTCGATGCTGCGCTAATGAGCGTTAAATTAATCGCGCGTGGCCGACGGCCGTAAGGCGCAGAACCATTCGACGGGGTCAACATTTCGTGATAACGTGCTCTCCACCGTGTAACAGGCTACTACATCGAATCAGAAAAATCCTATAACGGCCAAATGAAATTTCGCACGGCGGCCAGGGGTTTAACGATTACCGACACACGCACGCATATACAGGTGAGCGCACGCTGAGTTATTATCCGCGGGTAAAAAATCGCACTCTGCACGGCCGTAATCGCGTTACAAAAGATCCCGTCGTCCCCCATTATCTGCATGTTCCAGTTACATTATGCCGCGGGCCCCTTTATAATCTCGATGGCAATGGAGAAAGGAGAGATTACAGGGGCACCATGTCCGTGCTCGTTGATACTCCTTTCTCGTAGCGGAAGCCTGGATTAACGAGGAGAAGGGTCAGGGCCAATTTGGCGAATCAATGGCGGGGCCACGGGTAGGAGGCTCGCAGGAATATAAATATTTTGCGAAATATCCGAATCGGGGCGAAGGGAGGAGCGAGGGAAAATCTCGGCTATGTGGGCGTCATTAATCACGTGCTCCTCGGCTCGATGCCGCCCTGCTGCTGTCCCTCCTCGTCGCTGTCCTCTCCCTTTTTCCGCCCCGAGACCGTTGTAGGAAGCGTCTTACAGCCGATAGCCCGGTGAATGATGTAGCCCAGAGATCGTGCCCAGCATTCGTCCGTTCGGCCACGGTCCTGCGGAATCCTTCCAAGTTCCACCGAGATTCGCTCACCGTCGGCCTGGCACGGCCATTCGGTAAGGCTCTTCCCTCACCCCTTGCCACCCGCCGGTTGGCACGTCGCGGCTCAACGACCGAGAACTCATTAGAAGAACTTCTCGGGTTACCTCTTTCTGCATTAATGACCGCCACACATCCTGGCTTTCACGGGGACCGACTTTCCTATTTTTACGATCGGGGGAAAGCGAAGAACTTATGGATAATCGTGGAAGTTTGATTTGCGCTTTTGAAGGTTTTCGAATTCGTCATTAAGATTTAAGTAGCATCGCAGTGGATTCTGGGAATCTCGGGGGTCTTGAGGGGTGTAAGGATAGGTAGTGATTATTAGGCGACGGGTACGTACGATGATATCAATTATTATGGACTGAGATATACGGCATTTCGAAAGCATTCGAGAGCGAGGATAATTTTGTAGCTTGGTACGATAAGTGAAGTGGTTAGAAGTCTTGAATATTTACCGACAGAGGTAATGGATTGAGAATGCCTGTCTAATGTGATAGAATGAATTAAGAGCGTGGGAGAATGTAGCCTTGGAGCTATAATACTATTTTAAGTGGATTGAAATTTTACTTGGATAACCTGGAACCTTTGGTTATTAGATTGTCATAGTTCTCTTTGAAGAAATTTAGAAGCGTTTGACGCGGATTAAATGTCCGTGAGATGGACTTTCCAAAATCCTTCCATCAGCCCTTATTCGGGTACAGGAAATGATTTCCCCGGTTAATAGAAGGGAAGTGTGGTACGAGAGGTCCGATTTGTAACAGCGGCATCTCGGTCACACGTATCGGTTCTTCTAATTAAATTGCTCGTAACGCCGTTACCACATCGGGACTTTCATTGCCCGGAATTGATGGAGTAATAAGGCTGGCACGTCGAAGTACTTTGATTGGCACCGAAGCGTTAACGCTGTGGGATATAAAATACCTTCTCCCTTTACGTTCACGATTGATCCACTATTACTCCGGTTCTAATGAAACCTCTCAAAATACGTAAATCATCTTTTCTCCTATTAAAGCGTTGTAAACAAGCCTTGATAGAATCAAAATTCCAAAGAATGTCCAGTTTCGTATACAGAAAGATGAATTCAGTGCTTCGATGTATGAAGATTCATTGAAAGATACTAGCGTACCAGCATATACTTCTTATATTTTAATTACGATCTTTCAATCGCTCGAGAATTTGTAATTTATTCTTTAAAGTTTATATGACTACCGAATGGTTGCTTCGATACGCGCCTGATGTTTTTCGCAGTCTATGTTTGCTTTCGACGCAATTCCCGTATTTTGATATTTTTACCACTTGATTCACCTTGCCCAATGAGCACGTCAAGTTTGCGCAGCTATAATTCCTTAACACTGAACATTGCATCGCTAGGTCTTTGTGGTGCACTTTGAACTTTCGTCGCGTTATCAGTGGAAGAAAGTAGTAGCGCTGCTTTAATTTCCGCAATAGAAGTAGCGAACTCCGGGGATCGAGTAATTTCTTTGGAAATGCCTTTAAGGCTAGAACTACAGCAAACTATATCTACGTGCACTGTATACATACTCGAGAAAAGTTGACGGAAGGGGGAAATAGATAGATCCAATTAATCATAAAAATAGCGAACCAGAATGATGGAACATCGCGGAAGATTTCAGAGAAATCTGGGAAATTTTTATAAGAAATTGTATACCTGTCCTTTTTTTACTTCTCTTATAGTATTGGTGATGAGCCAAACAGGAGATACGCTAGATCGAAGGACCATACACTTTTTCGATATTGATCCTTTTTATTTTGTCGTTACACACTCCCATGGAGAGGAATTGTTATCGTCTCTCTTTATATTACAGGCACAGGGAATTACGAGAGAACGGAATACGAGGAACGACTACAAAAGATGCTGAGTATTCTATATTATTTTTCTGATCGAACCTATTCACTCCCATCTTTTATCTCTCGGTTTACCTTACCCCACCATTACCACTCGATAGCATTTTCTTGTCTTTTTTTTTTTATCAACGTCACTCTACGGATACAGGAGCTACGTTTTTTTTAAAAACTATTCGCCATTGATATTTTCAATGTTTTTCGTATTATTGAAAAACCGTTCTAGTCTCCTAGCAAAAATCGATACCGTGATGTAATGACAAAGATAGCCGCTGATAGTACCTGTCAAGCGGAGGTAATTCCCTGTGACACACGATAATCAAATTCATCGAGCATATATATTATATATAGCGCCGACAACGAAAGCGTTAAACATCAAACTTTCGTGCCCCTCGTCCTACCATCTCAGGGCCACGGTAAATTGTCTTTCGAAATCGATCGGCGGCCAGGAATGATGGACTTGCGGAGGAATAATACGAGGGTCCCGCCTTCGAAGCAGTCGTTATGGAGAACAGAAAGACCCGGCTACACGTTTGAAGGTTGCTTTATCCATCCCGTGGGGTAAATAACTCATCCCCTAGAACTGATTCCGCGGTGGCGCCAGTCTTCTTTACGACGTCGCTATTCTCCGGCTCTGGCTATTCTCCGCTCAGCGGAGCCACGATAGTTGGTGGTAGTGACCTTAGCCTTCTTACTAACCTCAGTGGTCTCGGTGTCGATAGCACTTGCGCCGGTTCTGGCGGCGATCAAGAGTGGTTCCTTTTTGGAATTTGATGGTCACTCACCTCGACGACTTACATATATCGTTACCTTCCTATCCGCGTGATTCTTCTATAATAGAAATATTTTTTCTAGATTTTTTTCCTGTAGTTTTTAAACAGTAACATGGCTGTCGACGTATATTGACAAAGGTAAGGAAAAGAAACAGTGAGTTTATTTGAGAATCGCTTAATAACAGCTCGATTTAACACAATAATCCTTAAATCTCGGGCGGAACGATGCTGGATTTAGGATAAAGCACGTGGATGGAACGTTATTTGGAAGTTACAGTGAGTTACAGAGGGTTGTCGTGATCCCATTCCGTAGAACTTGGAATTTACGGGACCCGTTCGCTTAATTTTTTATATTCACTGCCGAGCTAATTCGACGTTATATATCTTCTCGAAGTGATGCGTCTGTGTAAGTACACAATTATGCTTGATTCTCGCCTTATTCGGGCAATGTACGTAAAAAGCTTGTTGGAGGACACTTGACCCTCCGAGGCAATAGGCAAATGTATAGTTAATCAGCTTGGCATCTGAGGCAGCCGTGTTATGCGACGCACCCTTCGATGGTCGCGGAGCACGTAAACACGTCGTGGGGAGAGGAAGGAGGCTGTTGGGGAAATGGCATCGAGAGAATTTCAGGGTGTGCAGAACGAATTTGCTGTAAGCCGATTCATGAATTTTTTTCTCGGTCCTACCATGCGCGACGGGGCCACCTTTTTCTCCTCATCGATCGGCCGGGCCAATCAGTGACGGATGCGATTTACGATGACCCAAGGTGTGTCGCCACACTCTGATTGCCGCGATAACGATTTCTTCGACTACCACGATAATTGACGCCCCGATCTACCATCAATCGAATCTCGTTCGTTTATACGAGCGGCGATTCGTCGAAGGTAACATAATAGACGACTGATCGGGAAGGCAGCGCGAACTTTTTTTTGGGCCCGATCGATTTATCGGTCTGCGGATCACCATTTGTACGAAACAAGTTAACAAAAAGTCCGGGGGAAAAAAGCCCTCCTGGATGCTGCTTTCTCTGAAAACCCGAACGTAAACGCCCGGGCGTTTCTTCTTCGGTGTGCACGTCTAATTACGCTTTAAAGCTAAGCTCGGAGGATTTTACGCGGAAATGTTTATTCTTGGATCTGTTTGGAATTCATTTAGCGGAGTATATAAGAAAATTGTGATAATTGATTAAGCAACTTACTCGTTATAGCTGTATACAATTCTGTGATTTATCAACGTGTATGTAGATTAAATAGTCTCTTAGATAAAAAGTTGAACGTATATGCAAGTCAAGTATAACAGATACTATACTGATATTTAGTGTCATAGAACTGTAAAAAGTGGCATAATACAATTTTTATAAAAAAATATCGCTTGGCATTTTTAAAAATACTATTAAGTTCTCGATTTATCAGGTAAACGCTATTGACTTATATTACAGTGTCTATCAAGTAAAATAACACTCATCGCCTTCTTTAAGATCTCGATATTTCATATGCACTTTTTTCGTAATTAATGTATCATTTCGTCAAGAATAATAATCGTCAAATGAATAATAGTTTTACTCGTTATTTGTTGCTCTTCGAGAGATCATGTTTCCATCGCACACTTAATCGCTAAACGGAGCATGCCTGGATAATGTTCAGACTTTACAACCGTGCAGCGATTCGAGCTAATTTTCCAAATGGATTTTGGAAACGACCATCGCGAAACGATTGGATCGTCCGCAGAAGGACAAGTATCCCCCATTTAATTCAGAAACTTTCTTCGTTTCGGAGTTTCTTGCTTACATACCTATAATTTGACGCGTTATTGAGAAAATATCCAGGGTTTCCCTGAGGTATCTCATAGTTATTACGGTGTTCCAGTTTCGTTGAAACCAGACGATATCCGGAAACTTTTCGGCCGTTTTTATGGTAACGATAAAAATCTCGTCGTGCGCCATCGAACATTGAACTTTTCCGCAGGATCGAACTTATTACATCCTCGCATTGCGTTTGCGCATCGACTTGGCACTTTCATCAGCGGAGGAGGAATTAAACTTGTAGAACCCTTTTAGCCGAGCACTGCCAGCATGCTCAATATTTTCACGAACTTCTTAATTCGAGCAGCCACTCTGGTTATCGTATAGATGCTAGACGAATTATAATTTCCTTCCAAACTTCCTCTGGCATTTATCACCCTTGAAAATGCCAAAAACCTGTATTATACAATACAGTAAAATCAACGCCTCGATTCACTAAGATTATACATTACGTAAGACGTTTGATTTTCGGAATAAAATACTTGGCAGCCGGTAAATTAATTTATTATCGACAAAATTAAAAGAATTTCCATCGTCATACATTATCTATCTTGCTTCCAAACTTTCATATCCTTACTCATCGTTCACTACAATCACCTTTTATCTCAACTATCCTACATACACCATACCTTCAACGTAATACATAAACGATTAGCGCACACTTATTACACAAAAGTACATTGAACGAAAAGCAGAATATTCATATATATATATATTGAGACCACAATTTTAAATAGCATTGGGTTTACACCGGTAAGGCTCATTCGCGAGGAACGATAAACGAGGACGACGACAGTGTCTCGATGAGGCGTTAAGGGGTTTAGGGTTAAACGACGTGTTCCGTAGACTGCAGCGTGACCCATCGTGTAATGGTTTTTATAGGGCGCCTACGTGTGTTCGATGCCCATTGCACGGGATAGAGAGCAGTCGTTGGCGCCTCCTACGAGTGCGGGGTTGAAAAGGAAGGGTCGATACGGCGACTGAGGGGCGGCGAAGGGCGCGGGAGGAACTCCATGACGCGTTTAGATGCCGGCACATCGTTTGGTCGTAGGCGGCTGACGTTAAATAAGTAATGCGAGGCGCCCAGGAGAGGCACGTTTCGACGCTCCGCGCCGGTCAGGAGCGGGCTCTTCCATTTTTCAGTTCGGGAAAGTAGCTACGCCGCGTGCATTATGCAGCCAGGTCCTGACAAGCGACTGCACGCCCTGTGAGGCGCTGGTAAGGCGCACCGGGATGTACACACGTTGTCCCTGACGTCGGGGCCACGCGCGTGCATCGGTTCGATTTTGACTCTGTATCGAGTCCTTTGGAACTGCGGCAACTCGATTCTCGCGTCATATTCGATTGCGCGAATTTGATTTTGGCCGGTTTGTCGAGAATCTTAGGACCTTGACTGGCGCACCATTTGTATTTCTATTTCACCGGTTCTATCCTGGATTTTTGTTCAACGTGGCGGATATACTTGGGCAGTGCGCGAATATCGCTGGGTATGAGTTTGTAAGAGTTTGAGAAAAAATTCAAAAAAAATTTTTTTAAATATTTGTAAGTATACCAGAAACGGCTGTATAATACAGGAGAATATAGAATTACCATTAGTTGTAGATTTTTTAAAGATATATATATACTGGATGGTAGCAGTTTTAGAATGAGAATGTTATAAATTTCAGAGCCTAAGCTTCGAAAAGCCTTGAATATCGAAATGTACAGAAAGATTTCTATCGATCTCTGCATAAAACTCTGCATTTATTTCCAGAATAGAATCTTTATCTTTTGAATTGCACTTCTATGTTTTATCAATGATTCCGAATGATTTAAAGAGTAAATTACATTTATCCAGCGGAACGAGTATTTCCTACATGATTTCCTTATACTGACCACTCGGCATATATTTATGTGCGCTTACAGTAATGAGCGTAAAGTGCAGAGCACCGAAGGGCAGAGATCGTCGTGAGGGTTTATTGTTAAGGAAAACCGCGTCTTTGGAATATTACTTGACTGCGACGACAAAGCCCGCGTTATTTGCGCGGAATATTCCGCTTATCGATGCAAATGGGTTAAGGCGACGGTGAGAAAATCGGAAAAACGTCATTGCCGCGGCGCGCAGCACCCGCTCTACCATCGAAGAAGCTGACTATGACGTTCAAATTCTCCTTTCGAACCGGGGAACGTCGGCAAAAGTACTTTAAATGGAATTACGTGTAATTCCCGCTTACGAAATGCGCGGAGATTGCGCCCGAGAAATCCTCCTTGCCTTTCGACAAAGTGATGCATTATGATGCAAGAATATTTGCGACTTGTGAAGAATATTCGCGAGGACCGTAAATCTCCGGTTAACGGGCCGAACCGTAGGCATCGTTGAAATATTCAGCCGGCAAGGTATCGCGCATTTTAATTGGCCATGGTATTCCTTTTGGAAATTGGGGAAAACATTGACCCTCTGCTTTCTCCCTTTTTTTCTACCTTTTGTCTTTTACAAATGTTTAGTCAGTAAAACGAAATTTTTTTATCGCCACTCAAAAGGCGCAATTTCGATCTCGAGTGTTCGAATTTTTGTAAAATCCACCGCTGAGCTTCTACGGCATGTGCGATGCGGTATTACCAAAAAGTGAAATAAAATGCGGAGAGTTTCGAGAATGCGGTAAACATGCTTGAATATTCGTTTGAGGCGAGCTATCGGGAAGAAAATTTGTTTAAACTGGAAATTTGTTAAATTGCGCGAGAGGGATTTGCCCGCAAAGTCGTTAGACGCAACGTTTGAATTTCTCCGTGTCTTCGACGAGTGACGCTGGCGAGAGAGGAATGCTTTAAGCGAGATTACGTATATCTCGCCTGCGCGAAGGTATGCAACGAAATACGCAACGAAAATATAAAATTCTGCTTTGAAATCCAAAATATTTTTGCTCTCGGTGCGACCAGCATGTGTGAAGCTTCCGCATATTGATTGCTTAAAGCAGTGGCATGAGATATGCCACTTAAGCATGGGGACGCTTTATTGTCAGTAATTTATCATATTATTGGTTTTTTGCTGTTACTACGCAATTGCCAAAAGATTCTGGAAAAAGAGCGAGTAAAATAAAAAAAAGCTGTTCCTGAACAATTTCCTAAAGTTTATCCGTTTTATCGCGATTTCTGCAAACTAACTTCATAAATCCTTGAGATTGGGATTCTTTTTCGATAATTCCAGATGATTAGAAGTGCTTAATAGTATTGTGAAAATTGAAAATGAATTACGCGGTTTCATTTTGTCCGGTTTTACGTAAACACAGAAGTGCTTCCTCGCCTGGCCAATAATCCTTGGAGGTCGTGTAAGAGAGCCTTTGAATGGCTGCTTCGTTAGCTTTAATTATTTAAAGCTCTTCGTTCTATGGGAAACTCGAAGCGTTAAACCCGTTCGTGAGTGGCCTGCGAATGTATCTTGGAAACAAAGGTATCCGCTAATTTTCCAAACATTTTCTATCCACCGTAAGATGCATTTCCTTTGATCACCAGTGATGAAAATCCGTGCTTAACAAGATTCGTACTGAATACAAACTCTTCTATACCGAAAGCGGGTACGTATACGGGTTTAATTTCACGCGTGCTAAAGTCGTTTGCAAATTGCCTTATTGTCCAAAAAGATTGCATTTTCATGAATACGCAATGTGAACGGTGCCTTGCGAATAAAGTTTGGCCTTCGCGAATAATGTTACTTTGCAAAGGTATTCGCAGGCGCCTATTCTGGTTCTTGGTTTTCGGGATACATTGGATACTTCCGTATAAATCGATGTAAAATTACCGCAAATAACAAATGCAGGTTGAGCGGCAGTACTGCGGGTTAACTGGCCCCAAGCACGAGACACTTTGCATAATATTTGGATCACGTAATGAGCCCGAATAACTTTGTTGGGTCAAATTCGTGATATTTCGTTTATAAATTACGTTTTGAATATATCGGCAATCACGTGCGGCGCATCGCCGCCGAATACAAATTAGAGATTCGCCCGACGCAACATAAAAATCGAGTTTTGATTGCGCTCACCCGATTTTGTTTGCAAACATTATCATTCTGATTTTATTACCGAAATATTCGCCCATTATTGTCGCGTTATTTCACGCCTTCCCAGGCATTTCTTTTCTACGTTGGATTTAAAACGGTGTTAAACGCACAAACGCTGAATAGCGTATAAACGTCATTCTGGTTGTTAGAAATTTTGTAAAAAATTGCCGGTTTTAACTCATTACATTCTGGTGCAATGAGAAGCACCGCAAATCATTCCTTTTTCAAATTATAATCAATTTCTTTTTTATCTTTGCTCGCAGTTTTCCATTAATTTCACGGTACCATCCGCTGCTTGGTCGTCACTCAATGTTCGTTTCTCATAAATCACTTACAATTTCCAATTAAAACCGTAATCTGTTATTTCAATTTTCCCACATGTTTTGACGAAAAATAGATTATAATCCAGTTTACCCGGAGCAACAGTCTATCGATCATTCAAATCTCCCCGCTCGCAAAGTCGCGCGAAAGTGTCGTGCCTGCTTATGCAAAATACTCGCGAAACTGATCTTATATTCAGCATGTACAGTCGTACCTTAGGCACTAAGTCTTCCGTGAAGGGAAAGAATTTAAGTCGCCGCGGAACAATGAATTTAAAGCTGGCGCGGTTACGTAATGTCGTTCGTCTATGTACCTATGCGCGTCCCTCAAGTTCTTCACCCTTTGACTACGGACGATCGATACATTGGCGACCTGGGATAATACAGCTTGCATTAATCGCATCAACGTGCAGCTTATGTTAAAGTTTCATAATGTCGAGGAGTTTGTTTGCCTTTGGTCAAATGTGCGGGGATTCTCTCGAAAATCACGAGAAACAAGTCGAGGGTATTAAAGGCTGAGTGAACGGAGTTACGTTTTGCAGGTGAAAATTCGAGATTACGTTCTGTTCAATATATTTAGATGATTTTCCATAAGATGTGCATTTTGTAGAATCCGTAGTTTCGATAAATATGTATCTTACAACAGTACCTCCTAAGCTTAGTGGACGCTCGTGTTGCACGATTTTTAAAAGAACCACATTGGACACTGTTCAGCCACGGCTGGCTGTGTCCCAGTACCTGTCCTGTAAATAGTTTATTTGAATAAAGTTTAAGTTATCGTTACCGTCAACTTGTCGTGTTTTTCTAAATCTGTCCGTCTGTACGCATCGATACCTTTCTGTCTGTCCGCCTGTCCGCCTCGTCTGTCCGTCTGTGTTCGTAACTGTCCGCGTCCATTTGCACGTCCGCCTTTAATCGGCCGCCTCCTCTTTCGCTTTCCTCTGTTTGCTTTTCCCTCTTACAAAATAAACAAGCTATAACGGCGTATGCCCGGACATCTAATGGTTATTTAAGCAGCACTTTAGAAAATTGTATCTCCGATATCGCGTCAATGATCGTAGAGTATAGAAAATTTATTAGACCAGGTATGAACGTATTAATAATTGTGTAACGCGTTAAAGGTGTGTATCAATAGTGCGTATGATGTGAAATCTATAAATTCAATGGTTCGAAACGTGCTTTAAATGATTCATTGGCTTTCAGCGAAGCCTCCTGGTTAATGGAATACGGATTTGGATATAAATTGATCATCGATGCTTAAAACACAATATATATATATATATATATATAACTATATATATAACTCGTTGAAATTTGTATCACTCGACACTTTTCACGTCGGGGACGACTTCGGATGATACATCACATGTCTCGCTAAAGTGAGGTTTGCGAAAGAAACGCCGATGCTTTCTCGGGACATCATTTATTTTTCCCATGCTCCCAAAACTATCGATCACTCCACTTTGACCGAAATAGCGGAGCTCGTCGCCCGACGTTCCAGAATTTCCATAAACCAAATTCCGGCGTTCTTCCTGCGCCGTTTGCCGGCGGTGTCACATTACGAATCGATACAGAATCCAGGCAGCCTAGATCCCCGGGCATTCATAATTTGCCTCCCCCGTTTCGTCATTATGCCACGTGCATCTTTGATAATTCCACGACGTCGGCCCACTGGCAAGGTTTCGCCGCGACACCTATTGGACTGCCAATCGATTTCACCGTTGGAGGCAGATTTTGGATTAAGAATTTAGTCGCGTTTAGGCCACTCCTCGGTACGTAGATTGTGTCTCCTTTCCTTCTTTAATTAATTTCAGCACCAAGTGCTAAGATCATTTGGCTTAGCTTTAAGCTGGATTTCAAAGCACCAGAATTACGGTATAGATATCATATAGAGAAGAGTAGAGTAAACCTATTTCGATGTAATAAGAACATATCGATGAGCTTTCGAAGTACATCGGTCAATACTGTCATCGGAGTGACAAACTCGCGGTATGATTTATGCCTATTTCGGTGTTCGTCAATTTACTTTTGTCATAATTCGGTATAATAGTCATTCAGGGAGCGTGTAAATCTGCCAATGGCAGTTGAGCCGGTCCTTATGAGCCGCTCCTCCCCGTTCTATCTGTGGGTAGATCGATATCGCGTACCCGGTAACCTATCCCGTTAACAAGGCAATCAGGAATAGTTTCTCGATACTGCATGCGCGGGGTTAACTTAATTAAGGGTTGTTCTACGATTGGCGATTGCACAGATACGAATCGAATCTACTGTAGCGACGCGTATAATTCGCACGAATTCGCCAAAGTTTCAGCGCGTCACGAAAGCCCGGATTTATCCAGTTTTGTTTCGACAGATTTGATTCCATTAGTACGGCAATAAGATCCGATTAATCTCCGTACGATGACATTATTTTGTAATTGCATTGCGAATAATTCCGGCAAATTTCCGGCTGTAATTCAATACGGGCCATGTGTTTGCGCCGTCTAATGGGGCGTGTCATTTGAGTGGTCCCACATCAAGTCGCTGATTTTATTATCAATCAATTAATGGTTACGCAAAATCAAGCGTTATAAGGCTTTAAATACGCTCGCCAAGCAACCATGCGCGTGGGTTTATTTCAACCTTCGTACTCTCACGAGGAATAAAAAAATGTTCTTCTTTCGCTTTCATATTCGAGCTTTCATATACTTTTATATAAGATTTTTAGCTCATCCTTCAAAGGTTGACGCAGGCTTATCACAATTTCAATACTAACCTTTTATAGCGGTGAGGTTTATAAAGCTATATAAAGGTGGGTATAGTATTCTCTTCCATTTCAGGTACGCCATCTCCTGTCGATCGAAAAAAAATACAGGTTACATTTCACAATCACCTTACTTTTATGAAACTCTCGACGCGTAGATGTACCGTGGCAAAATTAAAATCCTCCTCAAACACTCGAGAAATGTGCCTCCCTTCTCGTTCCAAAGATTTCGCTTTATTCGCATTCTTCGCAATCGGCCTACGTCCCATTCATTATCTTCCATACAGGACAATCGACATTTTTAAGAATAGCAGAATCTTACGCTCTATCGTTACGATAACGTCTTCTCGATCGAGAAAATTTCAGCGTACATCGGTGCCTTCCAATCTCCAACTTCCAAAAGATCTCCGCGAGCTGACTCGATCAGAGTTTCTCGAAATTCATCCGGGTATCCTTCCTGGCATCGTTGAGGTTCGCCGAATGCCGCACCGGAATTGCCTCCCTCGGAAGGCTTTCGGAAACAATGAACTTAAGGGCTCAATGGAGCTGACGGAGGCGCCTCGAAGCATTTTGAAGAGCGATTTCGATTAACCGTAAAAGCACTCGACCCGCATGCACACTTACGGAGGCGCGCTTACGTTGAGACACGTAGAGCGAGGGAGGGAGAGAGGACGAGATGTGTGCAAGACTCGTGCAAATCTTCCTCGAACCCGTGTCAGAACTATATTATTTCCGGTGAAAGCACCACTCGACTTGGAAGCGGGCAGGCCGCTTCAAATGCAGCTCGGTAATTGGTTCACTTAAGAGGTGATCAATACACACGGTTATGAAGTGATTATAGTACCGATTATGACGACCGCGTCTTGCCCTTTCCTAAGTGCTCGTACATCAGGATAAATAACGATGCCCGTGCTGGTCTTTCCTTGAAAAGTCTTTAAACGTTAAGAGCGCGAATAAGTCATATCGCGTTACGTATTAAAATGTGTCGCTGCAATTGAATGTATAGTAACTCCATTCTCTTCCAGTCTCTCGCAGTGGTATTTGATGTGAAAAGCAAAAGTACCTTTTGGATCTTTTAATATCTCATTAACCAGGTTTCGCTTTCCGCGACTCTTCAGAAATATTACGGAGCAAGTTCTGTAGACGTTCAAGATTTATACGGCAGATTTAAACAAGATTCTTGACTGTGGCAGTAATTTCAGTTCAGTTTCTACGGATATATTGCACTCTTATCGCCTTCATCGTCAATATCCGCCTTTTAATCTCTTCTTTATGCGGAATACGTCCTTTTTGCATAACCGTGTCTCGCGAACTTTCCTCCTGAGTAACAATATTCTGTCATGTATATTAGATGGATCAAGGAAGCATTTCTTCTTGTCACATCATCATTCTTCAACGAGAGTATTGAAAATGACAGCCCTTCCCAATTCCCTTAATAGTATATCCTTTGCACATAAAGCGACGCCTATCTGGTGATTTTAATTGTTATCCCTAGGCCGTTGAGCGGAGGGAAAGTGTTGGGGCTAAAATTGGGAGGGAAGCCTTGGGGAAGACGTTAAAGCGAGGGCGAGCTTCTGTTCGAAAGCCGATCACCACGGAAGAGGGTAACCAAAGGGCAGAATGAAAAGTTAGGTAGGCGGATTCGGTATCGGATAATATTGTTAGCCTCACTCCGCATTAAGATAATGAAGTCGTTAAACCCGTGGTAAGAGGCAAGTAAAGGCGGGAAGGAAAAATGACGTCAAAATCGGACGGTAATTTTATTGCCAGCAATTTTTACTTCGATATTTAAGCGGCCTTACCCTCGCCTCCGAGGATCGCCAGGGGGCGCATCGATTTATACCCACGCCAAAGATAATGGTACTTCTTTAATTGCTCGAATGAATCACGTAGTCGTTTGTGACGCGCGAACATGGCGACAACTTCTGGCGTGCGGAATATATTCCCGAAAAGCCGATGACAGCGCTACCGTATCGACCATGCTGCGTTGCATTCTATCACGAACGTTAAGCCGTAAGCGGATTGGGTCGGTTGTTCATTAAATTACGTAATTAGTATTCGGAATTATCGTATAATATAAACTAACTGCACCAGCGCGGTTAGAATTAGGAGCATAGAATATTCGAATATCTGCCCTGAAAACTGCCCGCTTTTTATGGTGAATGAAAATCCACTGTTATCGGAGCTGGAAGTCTTCCGGAACTGGGGGATTTATCATTATATATTAGGGATTAGGAATTCAACTCGGCCTTTTTTTGCACGAAGATAAAGAGATATTTACGACCTTTTTCCGCTGCGTATACTTTTAAAGCTGCGTACGTTATTAAAATAGTGTTTGAATCAATTTTGATATCTACCTTTTAAAGACTCTCGTTAGATTTGAAAATTATTATTGGCCATATATTCATTGAATCCGTTTGCGTGACGATGTATTTTTGTTTATCCTCTCGCATATATTCTTTCGGCAGATTTTCGGTGACATACTCTGATGTATTTATCGTTTCGCAAATTTGCACAATTGGAAAAATGATTATCTGCGAAGCGCCGACTATATTTCACATAAAGCATCGTCCATGCGCGAAATCCCGTATATATTTTATGCGAATTCTTTTCAGCTCACGCGCCAATCGTGAATTACTCGCTAAGTACATATTTGTAATAATTGGAAGGACTATAGTCTTTGAGTTATTGCGTTGCATCTCGCTGATAAGCGAGGTGACAAAGAAATAGAAGGAATTTACACCTGTATATTTCACGCTGAAAGCCACCTTTATTAATCGTCGAGTAAATTCGTTGTAATTGTAGCCGCTATTACCCGTGGATTATCCGCTGCATCTTATGAAAAGCCACGCTCCCGCATGAATACACGCCTGTATTTTTCACCCTAAAAGCCCCGGTTATTAATCGTTGAGCAAATTGGTGTAATTGCAGGGACTATTACTCGCTGGTTACTCGTTACGCCTTCTCGTGTAACGCAAGGTCCTTACGCGTGTTACCGCGTGCGTTTCCGTCGCGCGTTTCGTGACCTGCTACGTGCCAATTTTTGCTTGTTCAACAAATATGCATAATCGCAAAAAAAAAAATACTTTACGCGCTATTTCTCCGCTGATGGACAGAGCTACCATGTACATTCGCGTGCGTTTTATCGCAAAATTTGCAAGTTACAAACCGGCAATGCGACCTTTAACGTGTATGATAAACGATATGTAACGTCAGAGAAGGTAATATTAAAGTTGCTCGAGCTACAGTTTTTCTTTCAATGTCAGTTCGTGTGGTTCGAGGTTTAGACCGCGGAGCTGGAAAATGCAACAGCAGCTGGGACCAAACTATCAATAAACAAGTATTAGTTTTTTTTTTTAATTCATTTTCGGCACCAACTGCTAAGGTTATTTGGCTTAGGACCTACTGTTTAAGGCGGGTCCCGAATCACCACAGCTACAATATATATATATCACATGGAAAAATCAGAGGTGATGGGCGGGATTCGAACCTGGGGTGTATTACTTTTCTTTCTTAAAATTAAAGGATACTATTTATTATATTCTTCATTTATCAAGAAATTGGTAGTAGAATTTGAGACCGGGTAGACGTCGCCAAATCCGCTGCCTCTAGGTGAAAATAACATTGTTAGCAATCCTAACATGATTTCACATCTATACCTTCCAATGAGCAACCATACAAATCTCCAAATTCGCGTTACAAATTTTCAACAGTACCCTGCGCGCATCTGCATTGCAAACATTTCTCACGTCGGACAGTCAACGAGGATCTTAAGCCTCGCGCATTAGAGCGCCACACTTTTTCCCCGCAGCCTGTGTCAGAATGGATAATTAATGTTCCCGGTGCGCTCGTCGCGCCGCTATTAAGGCTATCGAGCACCCGCGAATTTAAAATTAATTTTCTCGGTCATGAAGGACGAGGGGAGGTGAAAATCCCGCGGGCCAGGGTAAAAAATCGATTACAGGGCGAATTATGGCCTGGTTAAGAAAGCGAAGCCGGAGATCGTCGCTCGTGCATCCAAGTCCATGAAATCGTTTGAAGCGCGCGCGCAAAGACGCGCTGGTCGCGAAAGTCAACCGCGCCTCATCTGCGGCCGCAATAATTAAGTGCGACGCTGATTATCCGCCGGTAATTATGCACTGGCTGATTCATCACCGTGCGCCCATCGCCGGCACGGTGATTACTTCGGATGCTCCCGGATCTGCGCGATTGTAAACGTCGAACCTGGCCGGGGCGCGAGGCCGACCGTAACGTTTTGCCAAAACAGAAATCGCGATCGTCCGCCGCCGCCGGCGGATAATTAGGCGCTGCTCCGATTTCGGTAATATCCGAGGCCGATTCTGATCGTACACATCCGTGTAAGCTCGCTTGGCAATCCGCGCCATCGTTCTTCGTTAACTTACGCCGCATCACGATATTTAATCGTCTCTGGGATTTTCACTTTCGATATTCAAGCTTCGGGTAAGTATTATCGCCTGTAGCGTTCTTATGATACACGCAAGTTATGTTTTACTGTTTTAAAATAAGAAAATATATATACTAATCTGGAATTCTGTATAAACCTTGGATTTATCGTCATTTTCGTATATAAAATAAAGTAGATTGTATTTCTATACTGGTATTTATATTTATTATTGCAAACATCGGTGATTTATCAGGACGATCGACATTATAACCGTGTTCCTCTGATACGTAAAAATAAGATGACGGACTCTTCCGCGCACGATCGGTAAATTCCCTCTTCCCTCCGATCAAAAGTAGAATCTAGGGATAAACGGTTATCCAAGTCGAAAAGCCGAACGATCGGGAGCGAAAGAAACGGGCCATTCTGCCCCATTCGAGCGATCCTTTCGAAAGCTTTTTCCGCGGACCCGTCGTTAGATCGGCGCATTTACTTCGATGCACGGTGCGAAAGTTACGAAGGCCGTATAAGCAATTTGAAGGGCCAGGCCATGAGAGTCCACCGAACGATGTACCAGGATTGGCCGGTAATCGGGCTCGCCGATCGTTCTCCCTCGGTTGACCGCACCGATCGACCTGACTCGCAATTATCCCTCTCCGACCGCACGTGAGATTCGTGTTTGCTATTTATTTATCTCCCACGCTGCATATTCCACGGGATTCGGGCAAACAATCGCCGGACAAATATTCGGCCCCGCTGCGGCCAGGCGCCGGTATATCTCCCCTGATAATTCATCATCCGAAAGCGCGCCGCGCGGAAAACCTCTGCGTTGCGTGATACCCAACTGGTTCCTCTTCTCGAAGGCATTTTTGCGGCGCCACACTTGGAAGGGCGTTGATTACCTCTAACGAGAGAGCCCGGAGTTTCGCAGGGGGATGCTGAACGGAGATAACGTTACCGCGCAGCCCTTTGGTTCGACCGATAGCCCTGCAAACGATAGCCTAAAGCTTATACAAACCTCCGTTCTTCGATGATGAAAATTTATAAATTGTCGCTGTATTTCTTGGCGGATAGAAAACGTGCGTATTTCATACGATGAATCGCTTTTGTGTCTATTCTGCTGGTGACGCTATTTTAGTTTTCTGCGCAGGGAAATGTATTGGACCCAGTTAAGTAGGTGAAAAATCATGGATTAGTAGTATCGCGTGGTTACGTCTAGTTTTTTTTTCATTTTTCTTTAAGAGTAAGACATCAGGCGGAAGGACGGATTGAGGTATGTCAAGAGTATCGAGATCAGAAGGAAATGTCGAGTATAGAAATTAGGATGGATTTCTTTGGCGTAGGCAGGGCACTGGTTCAATATGGATGCGTAAGTGCACACTATATATTTCCCTAGTAGGCTGACTGGCGAGCGGCATTAAATCCCCGCATTAAACTGCAGCGGCGTGCTCGCAAGTGAAGGCGTGATATGCATAGTCAGACGAACGAGCGCGCTCTTGCCGGCTAATTCTCGGCCGGCCTTTGTTCCCGAAAATAATGGAAATTAACCGGCGTCACTCGCTTAACAGGATGGCCGATGAAAGAAGTGGCGCCACAATGCACCGCTTACGCGCTCGAATTGGCCCCGTAATGTTGACGGCGATTCGATTCTCCCCCAGAATTACGGTCACTGTCTATGAGTATCTGTCTATAAGATTTATAGTCTTGTTCGTAACTTGTCTACTCTTGCGTGAAAGGAAAGCACGATCAATATGTAGAAGTATCAGTGTATATCGCATGTTGAGAGTTTAACCAAAAAATGGCTGGAAGTTATTCAATGTTTCTTTCGGCTTTACAGCTACTTCCGTGGGCATAAACGTTTTTAACTATTTTAGATGTTTTTATTCTATTTTAGATGTTTGCCTTTAATGTGCCACCTTGCATTTCTTTGTAGATGCTTCGAGGTGTTCATGCCTATTTTTCCAAATATTAAAAAAAATGGTAAAAATGTAGGTAAATATTCTTTAGATAGTGATCGTCTTATGTCATTCTGCGTGTACGTTTTTTTTTTTCATGATATTGTATGTTGCTGTGAGATATTCAATTGTTCTTTTTACAAATATGCTATTTATTATTACTAAGAGAGCGATTTGTGCCAAAGTATTCGAAATTATTACAGAACCTTGGCTATATAAGGCGCAACGGGATAATCCGCGGCCTGGAATCAACTTACCGCATTATGCGGGCACGCAGAAGCCGCGTGACGTACATATGTACGTACATACGTTTGCGAAATGAAACTGTCGTTGCAACTACACGCGAATAATCCCAGTCGGTGAAGAACCGAGGAACTTTGGAGGAGTTTCCCGCCCGCATCAAACTACCTTATGCCTTGTAATTAACGAAGTTAATCGTTTTGTCCCGCTGTAGGAAATATCCCGTTTCTCTGTTTATTTCACTTTTCCCACCAACTGGAACGATCGTTTAGATTAGGATCGGGCGTTTAAGTTAGGTATTCGAATGAATGGGTCTATAAATAGGGTATTGTATGAAAAAATTTGGAAAGATTCTACTTTCTCCCATAGGTGGAGAAATTTGCGGGTGATTTAGACAATTTTGGTGATGTATCTATAATTCGAGATATGCCGATAATAAGATATTGATTCTTTGAAAGGTTTCTACGTTATACAAATATTTTTAAGTACAAATGAAATTTTTATACTTCGATCGTAGTCGTAACTTTTATCGATAATTTTGCAGATATACTTAAATATTATAGTAGGACTGAACAATAGGAGAAACCGAATTTACATTGTAGCTTTCATTCTATTTTTAAATGCGTTATCTTTTATTTAAAATTTTCTCAGACATTTTCGTTATAGAGTACAAAAAATGACATTTGCAAAACAACGATTGATACGTAATAATAAGATCAAGTAGTCATGTATAGAATTCTAGGGCACTGTCTCGTTACTCGAATCCGATAAAGCCAAACTGAGTATACGGATGTCATGTTTGAAATCAACGTGTTTCAGTGTAATGTGGGTGCATAGTAATGCAATTTTGGCGATGGATTCAAAATTATTGATTATACGGTGTATGGAGTGTCTAACGACGTTTTATCAATTTAAGTTATCCAAGTTTAATATGTATCCGTTGCACCAACTACGTGTCAGAATGTACGCATGGAAAATTAAATTAATTATACGCGTACATGTTGACTTCTTGAATAATCTACTATGCTAATCCATGTACGTGTATACTGCATACTGAATACAAAACGTAAATTTATTAACGAATTGAGGAAAGTTATATCAAAATACTAGATCTATAACTACAATTTAAAGGCTATTTAAAAAATAATGTGTATCACTCAAATATTATATTTGATGGCTCTGGGTTTCGGTCTACAGGGTTGTTGAACAGAAAAAATGGATAGAAAAAAGTCGCAACTATAAATAAAGTATAAGTAAACGTTTAATATAAATTTGCCCAGATTATTTCTGAAATCTTTAAAGTGGTTAAAAAATTGTGGAAAGGGAGTGTATTTGTATCGCCAAGACAAAGTCCGATATTTGCGGGATTGTGCATTTTATACGCTGCAAGCGTTATAATGCACGTAACGAGCTTTATCTCACCAATCGTCTAAAAGATTCTATCGTATCTTTTTATTTCAGGCGATCGATACGAGCCAAAAACAGCGAAAAAAATTAGCGAATATTTCACGCATCCTAATATGCTTAAGAAAAGATAATGCAAGAGTCACATAATTTATCTTCACTTTTCTCAAGAAAAGCTCGATATAGTATCACTAGATCAATAGTTTCTAATGCAGATTACGAAGTTTGGTTATAAAACCATCGTTAATGTATCTTCCAATTCCAGAAATAGAGAGCAGATGGAATTGAAACTTAAGATGACCTAAAACTTGCTAATATAAGAAAGCTTTGTAATCCTATACAGCGTGAATATTTAATTCCAGCTTTAATTTAATTAAAAAACAAATATGCCGGTGATACGAGACCCCGATATTGTACAGTACTTAAGCAGTAATCGGCCAATTGGAAAAAAATAAGGAAACCGGGTGATTATCCAGCCGTATCCTTGGACGGCAAGTAGCCGCACCGTCGAAAACGCACGTTTACCGAAGGAAATTATTACGACCGTGCAGCTATCGAGCTAGCCATCGCATTCAGGACGTTTGCAAAACGAAATTAACGTCGTACTACAATGTAATCCGTGACCCGGAATCACTGTGCCGCATTAGGCGGGTACGTGTACCATTCAGAACGTATGTTTGTGGAGCGATATTAGTATTACGACTGTGCACTCGCACCTTGCGGATAATGGTGAGCTCCTGCGAGTTCGTACAAAACTAGATCCGTGGCAAGTTCTGTGGCGCTTGGCCGAAAATCTCGGGTAAGGAGGAGAAGATGTGGGAGACGACGAAGTAGCGAGACGCAGAGGAAGGAACTAATGGATGATTGCTCGATGACGAAGAAAGCAGATCGATAAATGAATAGTGTATCGATTCATGGTTAAGCCTATATACACTAGACACGAAAAGCGCAGAATCGTAATTGAGGCTAACAACGTGGCCCTTCATTGGGAAACATCAATGCCGCTTTGTAGATCGGCGAGGTTTTACGGTCCAGCAAGAAGACTTATTCGAATTATTGAGCTTCGGCTTTGAACGGTACTTATTTAAGTGATAATATCTTCGGCCAAACTCCGACGTCCCAACTTTATTACCAAAGCTCGGGGGTGGATGGGAAAAACGAGGCACCGAGTTACCCCCGAATCCAAGACGTTTTTCCAGTTAGGCCATCACACTTTTTTTATAAGCGCGATATGCTTGTGATACTCTCATACCAAAATATAAAACACGAGGATCGGAACTCGACGTACATATAGATGCGCGATGAGGAATGATGAAATATAGAAGTAAAATATAGATGCGCATCTCGCGATTATAATTTATAATGATCTCTTAACTTTCCTGCTCTCGAGGATCTTAACAAAAGCCAGCGTTAAAATGACATCAACTAATACTAATATTAAAACAAAGACTATTACGTAAATAGTGCCGCGTAAAGTGTATTACGACCATATAAGTGCGTTGTATACTCTCTAATAAATACTTTATAAAAATATACATTGAGGATAATTATTAAATAAAGGTATTGCAAAGGCATTTTTCGAACGAACGCGAAATTTCAATGTCGTCGTGGATGTCCGATGGTAAAAAGGCCCATGCTTGGTGTCGAGCTTTATCAAAAGGATTGTCCCAGTGTGACCTTTGGGTGCTTTAAGCGAAATACCGGAGGAAACTGCGGAAGAGGTAACGGCGCGCGGGGTCGATGCGAAGGAGGCAAAAAGGTTGGGCCGTCGAAAGAAGAGAATGACGGGTCGACTGACCGTCTGAAAATTTCGGGAATGCCGCCGACGCGTTTCGAGATTCTCCTATACGAGTATCCAGCTAGCCTTGGGAAAATACTCGCCGTTCCCCTTTCGCCTTTTACAGTGCCTTTTTGCTCCTCTTTTCCGTTACCTTCGTTTCCGCCGTTTCCTGCGTTGCCTCCGCTTCCTCCGCTCCTTCCGCTCGCTCTCTCGAAACTCAATAAGCACTCGGTGCAAAGCTACTCCGCTGCACACACTTCCCTTTGTATTCCCCGGTCACGTTTTACGGACAATTTTCGATTAATCGAATAGCCCGATTCGCAGACGCGTCATCTCCGTTCAATTTAAATACGTAAATTGAACGGTGCTTCTATTCCTACCGTTTAAACTGACTCGTGGACCACGCCCGGGATTGATGATAAACTAGGAAATTTTCAAAGGCCGATTCGACAAGATCGAATCCCGAATCTCCGGTGTATAACTTTAAACCTCCCCGTGTCGCGGTTATCGTGCTCCACTGTTCGTTGTTACTCGTTTTTCGCCTAGTTTAGGATATTATCTAAGTAACTGCTTGATCACTGTTCTTACGAGTCTTCACCTTTCTCCTCAATTGCCTTCCTTCGTGGAGTTTCCAAAGCGTCTTCTAAAACCTCAGGTATGGAGCCACGATACATAGAATTAATCTCGAAAAGCTGCGAGTAGTAGTTCAACTCGTACCTGAGGTTACCCCAGGTACTCTATCACCACAGCTCACTGTTCATTCTTCGTATCCACTTCCTACACTCTCAACCCAATCTTTGCCTCCGATTATTCTCATCGCTTATCCAGCGTTCTCGAACGCAAGCCGGCTATCAGGAGAAAGTAGGATACCATAACGCGACTTCAAGAAACGCGTATTCGGTGTTCAACATCGAGGCCTCAACCTTCTTCTTCCCGCCAGTCCACCCTTCTATCGCAACGCTTGCTTTCCTACCATTCGTCTGGTGGCGCGCCGTGGCTCCGGTTTCCAGGGTAGCTCGACCGAGCTCATTCCCCGCCTTCGAGTCATTATCTCACGGAGGTTGCAGCCGGCAGCCTCGTCGTGGCTTAACACCGCTTTAATCACGGTTTCTCTCGAAGTTCAGGGAAGTGCACGTGGCAGAGGAACATCCACGCTGCAGGAGGGATAGAGACGGAGTTAGAGCGAGAGGCGGCGGGGAGGGGGTGGAGAAAGGGGTTTGAAAGACGGGCAGGGAGGGGCCTTAAGCGGGGTGAAAGGCGAGACGGTGAGACCCGGAGCAACGCTGTCGCATGCGTTGCATCTCTCCGAATAGCGGCTTAATAACGAAGCAACGAATGCGCAACTACTTAGAACCGACAACCAGTTTCTCTGGTGGTACACCTCCGGTGGTGGGTAGGGGTTGCTTAAGAAGGGCCCGGAGGCGAGGGCGCGGACAGATGCGCCGAGATGCTACCGCCTAAGTTATCCCGGGGAGGGTAAGGTCGAGCTGACGGCTTTGTAACCGTAAGTAGCCGCCTGGAAGGTCGTACGTCAGCCGCGCAAAGCTGGCTTGTCTTCCTAATGCATTCTAGTTTATCGCTCATGGCGCGGAGGTTGCGCGGGCCGCCTTCTGTCTTCCCTGCGGAACGTTTCTTAATCCTAAGCTCCGGGACGAGAGTCCGACGGCTTCCATATTTGTTGTTGACTAAGCGTTCAGCGTGTTTGTTATGCAAACGTATGTGCCCATGTAACGATTTGGTTACGAACAACGCGCAAATTTCATCCTACGTTCTTCTAATCCGATGGGGGTAGTGCGCGTCTGTTGAAACGCGTGCTGTTTTTCCTGGGGCTGCCGAGATACGAGACGCGGGAAATACTGTGCTGTACGAGTAATACGTTCCGGACAGGAATTGTAGTGTAATTTAGTCGCCCAGGACTGTTGATAAATGTGTGTTGCAATAATGTTTTATACGGACTTGATGGAGAATCGCGAAGGATAAAGTATGTTATGCCCCTTTGAGACTCTAGTCGCCAAGGTGAATGTGAAGTGCTACGCTTGACCAATATTAAGTCTATATATACTTACTTAAAGAGGTAAAAACCGAGTGGTCACCCTTGCCACTTTGGGGTTTCTTATTAAATATGGGGCTGCCCGTAATGTTTGCCTTATCTAAGAAAAACTTTGGAACGTGGCGATGGTCAAGTTAGATTGCTGGAAGGAAAGGGCAAATGTTTATCGTCCCTCGTAGAACTGCTCGGAAAAGCTTTGGCAACAGTAGACGATTCTCGACGGTCGTAAAAGTAGAGCATCCTAACATATACGGAACTTTCGTAAGAATCACACGAATCATTGGTACTTGGGAAATTTGATCAAGGGGGGAAGGTTTCCGAACGAAAATAGATTTTGCGCGAAAGTTAGAATATATTGTCGACGCGCGTAATTGGAGTATATGAACGTAATGTTTACTCTAGCGTGCCCTAAGTAACAAGAAAATACTTTTCCGATCCGTTGCAAAAGAGACGAAAAAATGTTGGACTTTTTAGTCCCCCTTCCGCTCTCACAGTCTCAAAACTCTCAAAGCGTTTAAGCTGATTAATTTTAAAAAGCAGCGCTTGCAATCCTATCGTTGCGTTAGATATTTTCCATCAACTTATAAGTCGGAGTAGGGAGTAGTCATTTTTTCCAAGCACGATAAACAGAATTTACTTAAATTATTACTCCTGATGCAACATCCAGTCTTTTCACTGCGCAGGATGGGCAGAAAAATATGACGACTTTCGCATGTAAACTTATTTTGTAAACTGACAGTTTTACGTAAGAAAAAAATTACTTTCTCAAACTTACTTTAACTAGCCAATCACAGTCTTACCTCCAAGTTAAGTTGTTTGCATTTTCTTACAAACTACCTTATAAACTCATTCATTACTCGCTCTTTCACTTTAGCAGAACAAATTATATAAAAAAAGCAACTACACTCAACATCGTTGAGACACATCGTAAGTTTCGAGCAATGCGCGTCTTTCTTCAACAATTAATCAAATTATTTAGTCTCAAAAGATGATTATGCATGTATCAGTTCTAGTCTTTATTTATACTTTTCTTTTTCCTATGCAATATCTGACGCGGCATAAAGTTGCAACAATATTTTGCGATAAGATTAATGATATCCTGTAAACGTAAAGCAACAGTATCTACGCGTGACAATATCGGCACAAGCTCCTTGGCTCTTGTCCGCGATGCTCGGCCCTTTCGGTATTCCGGCTACGCCCCACATCCAAACTTTCCGACGGAGCAGGTCTTCATCACGATGGAACTCGCCGGAGGTTTCAGAATGCCACGGCCGACATTATGGGTCAGTTATTACTCGAGGCGTCACGAACTGATTCAAGATCGCCCGGAACGTGCCAGGAACGATGTCGAAAATGTCGATCATCCACGATACAACCCTGCTAGGGTCCAGAAGCATCTGGGAAGTGACCAACTGCCAGTTTAGATGGGCATTCCTGCCAATCCAGAAACCGAATGCCTCTTAGCCATCATTAGGAACGTTATTTTACCTCCTCCATCGAGAGGACTGGGGCCCGCGCATAACGGGCGGTGAGTTATGAAGAAAGATCTTGTGCAAGATTAAAGCCGACACGAGAATTCTAAAAGACCGGCGTGCGGGAGCGACTGCTGCTTTTCGAGGATGCTCGTCTCTGCTTCGTGAATTATTCACATTAGAAGAATTAATGCGAGCCGTGTGAAATTGTACAGCGGCAAAACGTTCCGTGGATATTTTATCGTACCGAAGCCAAGTGAATTATAGTCCCTTCCTGGTTTACAGCAAGATCGGAAACCAATTTGGACTTGTGAACCGAGTAGAAAAGTTCTCTAATTTTGCACCGATAATACATCCCGCCGCGGTTTATTTACACCAAAAACGATGATCGATACGCAGGATCGATTTTTAAGCGGAGTCGTTTGAAAGATCCGTCGCGATAAATGGCACCGATCGAATGTATTTATTTCAGCACAAAGTATCCGCGTAAATGATTCTGAGTACACAGTCAGCCCTCGAGGATACATTATCCCGCTTTAATCCCTCATCGAGCCTCGGCGAGCTGTGATTGGTTCGTTATTAACGACGATTCCAAAATTCCTCGGGGCTACCTTGATTCTTTTACGAGGCGGCCGTCCGCTAAATTGGCTCCGAATCTTTTTTTTCCCTCCTGCTATCCGGAGTCCGGCCGACAACTTTCTTTGCCGCCTGCCACGGATTTTAGGTAGAAATCTCCCCCTGGCACCCGAGCGAGGTGGTCCCGAAACGGTAAAGCGACTCTGATTAGTCCCAGGCGGACTAGGCCGACGAGTTTATTAAACCCATTTATTTAATCCGGTCCATCGCTTCAGTCCCGGGTTATTTAACAATAATCCAGAGTTTACGGCCTCCGAGTCGATCCTTATCGACCGGTGGCATTAATAATCAGCGCGATACACGCAGGACGACAGATCGTGGCGAATCTTTATCGGCAACTTTCCCCTCTCTCTCTTTCTCTCTCTCTTTCTGTCTCTTCGAGAAATTACACGGTCCCGATTCGTACAGCGGTCTCGATAGAAATCTTCTCTTGTACGAAATCGCGCATAATTTGACCGGCAATGGATAATGCCTCGATCAGAATTTCGCTGGCTCACCGTTTAATCGTTACTTCGGCTTGCGCAAACATTGTATATATCGCGTTATGACAGCGGTTAATGATGATTTTAAAAGTTTCCGAGGTCCATTCGATCGTTTTACGAGGTAGCGCACCGCTAAGTAGAGCTCGGGCCATTTTTTTTCCTCTTATACCGCTCGAGGCCGACCGACGACTTTCTTTGCCGCATGCCACGGGTTTTCGGTGGTAGTCTTGCTGGAGGTGGTCGCCGGCACCGAAAATCCTGCTTCGTTTGCCGAACTGGAGGATGATTAACTGCGCCCCGCCTTCTTTTTGCTACGATCTTATTCGTCCCGTGCTTTCTGCGCGGTGCTTTCGCGAACACGCTTCTAAACTTCTGCTATGCCGTTCGCGAGTTTCTCGATCATTCGGTTGGATATCGGGATGGGGTTATTGATAATTCGAGATCATCTGGAAATAGTGGATATCGATGATCCTGGTGGTCACATGGATGATATTCCAGCAGAAGTCGCTTCAAACAGAACTCCGAATACATGCTAAACGAATATAACAGTCGTTCAGAGAACATAAGCAAGGCTTTTTGGTTGTGCAACGGAAAAAAAAATAGATGCAAAGTGGACACAATATCTGAGTCAAGCTTGTCGCCATTAATAATACGATGTTTACGCTGGATACTAAAATCCAAAGTTAAGGATTTAAGATAAGATTCAATTTTAGCGATATCGCTTCCACGAAGGGACTTTTCCTAAGAATACATCGCAAAAGTGCTTAAAGCGATCGTCGCTGCGGTGAATTCTGATTAGTTTAGCAAAGTGGTTTAACCGATCTACCACCAAGGCGGGATCCCGCGGGGCCGTAAAGTCCGGCCCAAGCGTTTGCTTGGGATTTTACATAAGCGGCCGCAAGTGTGTACGTGGCCACACGCACTCCGGCCTCGGATCACGAAGTTCCACGGCGCGTACGTAATGCCGGCGTGTACCTTGGGCCGTGCCCGAGACGAGCTTTGCGGGTTGTCAGCAACTTTCTGCGCACGAATTCTCCCCGCTATCGCCTACCGGCAAAAACCGAGGCCCGCGATGACGAGGCGATTTTTGTTAACCGTAATTAAGCCTCGAAGAACGGGAATACGTGCGCTTATATGCCGGGCCATTTTTACGGGTCCGGCCGGCCCGATTTTTATTATTCGCGGGTTTGGGATGCGAAGCATCGCCGCCCGGCGGAGGATCATTAATACTCGTTAATTATTTACCTACCTACGTGGCTTTGTAAGAGCACATCGGTGCGCTCGCTTTGGGACAACCGACGTCCGCCAGGAGGATCCTCAAGCTTGCGTCGTGGAGAGGATTAGGAGCCACGCTGGCGCGGTTGGTGGCAGAGGGAGAAAACTCACGATCCGTGTTTGCGGTATTCTTTGACATCCGATTGTTAGGGTTCTTCATTGTTCGCGATTTCTCGGAGGCGAGGCCACGCTAGTCGGCCCAGGATCATTAATACTCGTTAATTATTTACCTACCCTTGTAGGAGCATCGCGGCCTCGTTACGCTTGCTTTCGAGTAACTTACGCCCGCCAGAAGGATATTCAAACTTGCATAATGTAAAATTTCGGGAGGCGCGCTGACGTGTTAGACGGGAAAAAAGGAGGAGCGTATGACTAAGGTTTGATGTATTTTTTAGCACCTAATTGCGCGGATTTTTATTATTTACCATTTGAAAAGCGAAGCTACGTTAGTCGGCGCGGGATCATTAATACTCGTTAATTATTTACCTACCTACGTGGTTTTGCGAGGGCGCCGTGCCCTCGTTGCGCCTGCTCGGGATAACTTATGCCTGCCAGAAAGATGTTCAACCTTGCACGATGTAGAATTTCGGTGGTAACGCTGATGCGGTGGATGGTGGAAGAAAAGAAATGAGCCTCTGTGGTTACAAGTATTTATCGCCATCTTATCACTTGGATTTTCGTTGATTGCAATATGGAAAGTAAAGCAACGTCGAGAAAGGATCATTAACACTGACCGATTGCTCACCGAGTTATTTCAATGTAGTTCAGAGCGTTGTACCGATTTAAAGACAACATCTTAACACGGTAATAGAGCGAAAAGAAGAGAAACTTAAACTGTATCTTAATACATATTACGCTATTACCTCACCGCGCGTTGCTGCGCTTCTCGTTATCCACCTTTAGTACTTACCTTAAACCGAAGCCCCAGGGGTATGTCTTTAATTTCTTCCACTTTTGACAAATATAATCGAGACTGGAGTCGACGATGAGACCGAAAGGGACGAGGACCGCACCGCATCCGTGGGTGGTAATAATTATGAACGAGCAGTAATGACGGCCAGAATATCGCCGGGTAGAAACCTCGTCGCATCCTCGTCATTCCAGTTGGACCATGTAAAAAATTAACGACTTAGCCACCCCCGTCTCGGCGCCTCCCTTAATGCATTCAAGGGGGCATCCACGTTCGCCCGTCCTATTTGCATTTTCGACCTGGACAATGCGCTCCTTTCGAATGTGTTCGCACGTTGCGCCTCGTTCGCGGGTGTGGTATCACCGCGCCGTGTTTCCATCGATCCTAGACGGGTTTAGATTCTATAAACTCTGCCTCCTCTCTCTCCCTTTCTCCCTCCCTCTCTCTCTCTCTCTTTCTCTCTCACTCTCTCCTTCTCTTTCTCCTTCCTGGATATTCGATGGATCGCAGAGGGAGGCTTGCGGCGGCTGGCTGCACGGAGCGGAAGGTTCTCCGTCCCTCTCGGAATGCACCGCAAAACGTGTGCTAAATTATCGAGTAGTCCTCTGGGCTTAATTACTTTTGTCCCGCCACCAACGAAACTTGGGACATCATTTGCTCGGATTCGTTCCGATGGGACCGCGGTAGTGTTAATCCACCGGCCTCTCGGAATTCGCGAGCGCGATGAAACGACGTCGGCTATACCCACCAGTTTGCTTTTACTCCGGCACAGACGATTGGACGGCACGATACGCCGTGTTTGCGAGAGCCGGGGGATGACCTACGTATCGTCGGCTCGAACGCCGTTTCGAACATAGAGGGGAATTGTCGTAGGGAATGGTTACACGGTGTATCCAAAAGTGTCGTTACTCTTCGACTTCTCCATGGGTACTTAAGCGTATCTGAAGGTTTAGTTTGCATTGCCAATGATACTCCGTGGCTGCTTATATGGATCTTATTTTCTTCGTTCGTTTATATTGTTTTGCGAGTATCTCTTCGCTTCCTGAACCGCTGTCAAGGTTTATACTGCTCGAGATCCAGCAACTATCGTACCTTATATGATTATGGTTGAAAGAACGAAGCGCTTATCGCGATATTACATATTTTGTTAATATCTCAGTTGATATTACGGTCGCTTCTAGAACGAGTGAAATGCGACAAAATATATATTCTAAAAAAAAGCACTGAAAGCTTTGAAAGTACTTACCGTTCGAATTTCATTCTTCGATAGATTTCGAAGCCTCTGTCTGTTGTTATTATTTAAAAACGAAGGCTGGAGCCGATATAGTCCCGGCTAGTCGGAGCAATTTCAGGAGCAGTTATTTTTCAAAATTTTAAGCCATGTCGCGCTATTTTCTTCCCTCGTACTTTATACATCACCCATGAATTGATGACACGCATCTCCATATCCCAAAAAAATAATTTCCTCCACCATCTCAGCTTCGTAAATAAGATCACGCCGCCAACGATCTCAAAATCCCGCCACCATGGCGGCGCCGAGCGCAAAGGGTTAATATTCCGCGGGAGTTACGGGCGTATCGAAAGGTTGGTGGCCCGATTCGTCGGAATCGAATCGGTCCCGGGGAAGTGGGACGCGGCATCGAGACGGCACGATCGTCGAGCGGTTATCGGGGCTTTTCGAAGGCGGGCCGCGCGAGCGGCGTTGTTCGCATAAGCGCAACCGCTTGTCCCGCGATATAGGCGAAGCACGGGTCGTTTCTGGAAAAGTTACGGGCGGTACGGGACGTTAATTTTCGCCTGGGGTTTGGAAATTTACGGTGGGCGCGCGGCAGCGCGTAAAATATCAAAATGATAAACGCGCGCATCATAGCGCGAGTCAGAGATGAATATTTTCGCGCGGGAAGGGTCAAAATAATTTAAGCGACGCCTCCATCTCCGGGAAAGCGGAGGGTAAAAATCTGCGAGGCGGCCCAACCCCGAGATCTTCGACTTGTTCTAAGCTTCTCATGATTAAATTAATACCCGCCTTCAATCCTTGAGCGTAATAAACAGCGTTATTGCTCGTTTCGACGAAAGTTGCCTCACGTCGAGATTCCCGGGACGAGGAAACTCGCGCTGGAGGTGGAGGGGGGGGGGGCATCCCACTTTTCGAGTGCTCCATAAACCGTTATTCCCTACGCGGGTGTTTTCTATTGTATTTTCCGCCGGGCCTCCGCCCCGACAATTTATTACGCGATATACTCTACTCGGCCGTGCATTACGTCGGGGCTTACGGCCGCCCGATGGCTTTGCAGAAACTTTACAATAACTTTTATCGTTTGTACACGTCGCGAGGGAGAAAATCATGGTCATCGGGACGGGCTTTACGGCCCGGCGGGTGTTAAATCACGGTGTTTAGAATGCGTTTTGGCTATGGTTCCAGGCGATCGGGAGAGCCGAGTCGTGGTCCTGCGAGCGAGTTTTCGATCGTCAAGTACGTCGGAAGGGATCCTGGGGATTGGGACTATAAAGGAACGTTTGCTCGATCGTACAAAATCCTCAAAAACACCCTGGCTAAACGTGAGTCGTGTAAACAGTGAGTTACAACGTATGGTATGGATTAATCGCTAGGACTGTAACGTGTACGTTTCGAGGAAAGTTGTTCGAAACGTTGATCTTGACTATGTGTGTTACATTTGTTCGAATCACTGACGTCGTTCGTTTTGTGAATATTCACTGAAAGGGGAGACAATACTTTCGTCGTTCTACATTCATAAAATAGCAACGTAGCTTTTGAAGAGCCAAGACCTAAGAAATTACGTACCTGAGCTTCGAAAGCGCGTAAACGCCATTGCTTATGATCACTCGAGCAGACTTCAAAAATCATTCCTCTAAATTCCACATAAACTTTGCCCAAGACCTTTGCCCAAAAGCGTTCGATCGAGTGACATAGCCGCGGAAGGAGAAATCGCGTGGAACCGGATTTCCCCGCGTATTTGCAGCGATCTTTTATCGTTTGTCCCACTAATGGGGACGAAAACGACGATCGTTCAGGCGTGGTTTACACCGCGGCGGGCATTGAAGTCACGGTATACGGAATTCTAGGAGGGGGCCGGGGATTTATGGAATCGTGGAAAGCGAGCGGTCGCACTATCGGGGCCTCAAATATTTGCGGCTCGATTACAAAAGGCAGCCGGGAGGGGGATTGTGCACGGCGCCGTGCAGCCGTCTCAAAGGGCTCCCTTGAGGCTAAAAGAACGAAATCATTTAGCTTTATTCTCAGGGCGAGTGCAGCAGGCAGCACGCGTCGGGGCCGAAGTTTGAACAGTCATCCTTTATTCGTGATAAGGCGCGTCGGTTTGCGAGAGCACCTAGCATGCACGAACTTCGCGTTTCAGGAGCCTTCCCCTCCCCCCTCCCACCTCCTCCTCTGGCCCGACATCCAACACCCACCCGGACGCGTATGCCGGCCTCAAAGTAAACTCTCGTTACATTATCAGACACGAAGGTGGGACGAAGAACTTTGTACTTTGCCCCTCCCCTGGCAGACGTTACGGGCTCTCGATTACAGTTTCCTCGGGGCATTTTCGGCGGGGCTACGCTTACGCAAGAAATATCGATGTTTGAACTCCTCGACCGGGGAGGCGGCGTAATGAAAAATATATTTAAACGTTCTCGACTGATTTTCCTCCCGGAATTTCAGCCCGCTTCCCTCGCCTCGCCCCCTCCTTCTGTCCTGAACGTCTTCGATGGGATCGGCCTCTTCCTTGAAACTTTTGGACGTCTATTTACTACCGGCTCAGAGGATCCTTCTCATCAAAGGGCAGCTTCGAATAACGAATCTCCCGTGTATTCTACGTATTCCTTTTCGCCCTTTGAAAGTCGAGGGCGAGGATCGAAGTTTATAGAGCGGCGCGACTTATCGCTCGCCGGGATAAAGGCGCGGGATAATAAAGGACAGAGGAGCGCGGTATTGAAATTTCGGGTCTCTCGATGGTTCTCGAATTCGCTCCTCGATGGAACGGCACTTCGATACTTTATTTTTCCCTTTTTTTTCCCCTCTTTTTTTCTCTCTTTTCTTTTTTTTTTTTATTACCGAATCGTGGATCCCGATGGAAGCGGGCTTCTAAGCCGTACCACCACGGCGAACCGAATACTGGGTTCTCATTATACAAATGTAGATATAAATTCGTACTTTGCGCTTCGCACCATTTTTGTAGCTCCATTTTACCGAACGGTCTCTCGGGGTGGGAAAGTTTCGCAAGAAATTCATGGCGGTGTTTTAATAAACCGGAGCTGTAAAACGCGAAAGCGCACTACTGGCTCTTCGGGAAACGATGCGCTGGAAGGTTATGAGAGAGAGAGAGAGAGAGAGAGAGAGAGAGAGAGAGAGAGAGAGAGAGAGAGACCAATGTGAGGGATTAAAGAAACGGGCATTACAAAAGTCTATTCAGCGAGTCTTACATGCCTATCATCCACGCGTGGTCACATTAACTTTCCTTCTAAACCGCGATTCTTACATACGCTTCTCAAACTTGACGTCCGCAATCAATTATTCTAAAGACTCCTATCTTGAGCTCCGAAGCACGACACCGTCAAGCAATTGGACAAAAACACGTCGAACCAAATCACCCCATTCGATCGCCGCAGAAAAAAATACTTCCGCCATATGTCCAATAATAATCAATATTCATTGCCAACATCATAGACTTCCGCTCTTAAACCTGTTTTATAAACGTCATATTAAAAGCATAGAACAAACAATCCTATCGGCTGATCTCGTTTAAACTGCTATATCACCGATATCCCGACTCTCGAGTATCAGAAGGATTAAGCCCGGATTTGAAAGGGGCTCTCGATAACAACGGGGAGGAAACTCGAAACGAATGCTTATGTTGGAAAACAATGATGCCCGCGCGCATGAAGCTCCGCGGAGATAAGAAGAGCAGCGGGTTAATTCATGGTTTTTATGGGGGGAGCCCAGATAGCCGGGTGTGTTCCCGGTCGTAGCGGGAAAACGGCTTCTTATCGGGCAATTTGAGATGAACTTCCCCCGGTCACGGCCGGAAGTTTGTTTCGCTATTTGCCGGCGCACCGAACGGAAGCGGCCAAGGGGGAAATTATTTGGAAGTTCGACGATGCTGGAATCGGCGGACCGGTTTCGAGACTTTCTTGCCAGGTTTTTGCGCGGAAAACCGGGCCGAGGGCCTCCGAGCGGCCGGCCCAGGGTGGCGTCTCGGATCGTTGGGAAACTTTGGCCCACGAAATCTCGGCGGCGTAACTTATCGCGGCCCGGAATGGCCAGATAACGAGAAGATTTCGCCCAAGTCCCGCCGCTCCCCGGGGGACTTTGGGATGCCAAAGCACCGGCGTGATTAAATCAAGATCGACTGGTGACCTTTCGGCCGATGCTGAGGCCGATGATTCGGCAAACTTCGGCTGGGATCGTTTTGCGAAACGATACGATCGCGGATCTCCTAAAAATGTTCGATATCGAGCGTTAAATCTCGCGATTTCGACTTCTCGACCGATGCTAAACCAACTTTTGAGCCAAGGCACGAATTTTTTTAAGCTTGCTTGTTCCACTGGTATATACCTGCTGTTTTTTTTTTTACGCTTAGTAAAGATCGTTATAAATTTGTCGTTCTAAATTTTACTGCTGTAAGGCTTATGTTGTACCAACGAGGTTTATTGTCGAGAATACAAGCCCGAGGAATTTTATTCTGCGTTGGGTTATTTAACCTAGAATTCGTTGTTTAAAGCAGAGTATAAATTGTAAGATGTGGGTGTATATTTCTAAAGTAAAATAGAGCAGGGAATCTTACACGTGTATCTCTATGTAGCAATGCTGTAGGGGTGGCTTAAGCGCTTTAACGCCTTCTAAGAGAATATATTCCGCGCAAAGTAGCGTGCAAGCGATAAAATATTAATCCTATAAATTGCTCGGGAAGCGATCGGAATTTTATCTTGGTACTTCGGTTTAAAAGTCGAAATTAATAAGAACGTAAACCATCCTTATGGTCTTGTTTCGCGGTGGAATTTGATGTTCGCGTTATGTCTCTGTCGCTATTTTTAAAAGAGCGGTATCGAGCTTAAAATCGATTGGACAATAGCTGTTTACTACCTCACCTTACGGACGATCAACGGTGCAAATGAAAAAAGCGGAATTCCAAAGTTATTTCAATGAGTGGAAACACAATTAAACCTCTCCAGGCTGAGCGTACGTCGACGAAACAAATTGTTATCCGATGGACCAAATTATGTCATTTATTTTAATGAAATGCGAGACGTGCTACATTCGGACGGCGGATAATGAATATTTAACCGATGGGTATAACGCTCGAAAGCGCATTTCTCGTGGACGTGACGCGTATGAGCGCGTACTTAATACCTAACGATATTAAATATCATTTGTATAAATTATATCCTGTTTTGTGATCTACGTTACGTTATATCATTTGCACGGCAAATTGGGGTTCTGGATTTTAATCCATTATGAACGACATTTCCTTTAGATTTTCACGTTTTGTGCGTACTTTAATTTCGTATTTCCCAGAGCCATGCATTACGGAAGGCTGGAATAAACGTTAACACGAGCAACGTCATCGGTTTATTCGCAATAATCTCTGGCTATCACGGCAAATGACATCTAACCGTACCTGAGCGGACGAATGAAAGGTCAATGAAAAATGAAAACTACGATTAAGTAGTGGGTAGAAATATTTGTTAAAAAAGGTTCAAGTTTAAATCTCATCTATCGTTAGTACAATTTTTTGTATAACTCATACACCAAGAGTAACATTTTTTCAGCAATCGATGCGGATGTCTAAATAACCAAAAAACTATCCTACTTCTTATTTTAAACATGGATAGATTCAACAATCATGAGAGTAACAAAAACAAGTTTTATCCCTTACATTCGGCTGTCCGACACTCAGCGTATGACTTTCTTATCCATTCTACGCAGAGTTCACTCTCCGGAAGACGGCATTGTCTACAATACACTAGACACAACATTCAACACACGTAATCCATTACGGGGATCATACGATATTACCGGTTTTTCCATCAAGTTCCATCATGAATATTGCAGAGAATAATATTTTACGAAGATGAAAAAGGATAATGACTTTTGGAAGATAGACTGCGGAAGATTCATCCGCGGTACATGAACCCGCCAAGATTATTTGGGTCGGAAGTTATCGTAAAATGGATTTCAAGCGATATGCAGAGTGCAGGGGATTAAACAAGGATGCAATAATAGAACCACTTTGCCGGCAAACTTCTCTCCCCGATAATGCACAGAAATCGCAAAGGGCGAGGAGAGTGTGCCTCTGGTCCAGCGCGTACGAACGAGGCGAACTTTGGGCGAAAACTTAAAACAGAAAGTCGCGGTGCTCCCTTATGGGGTACTACGCGAAATTACCCTAATCGTCTTATAACTTTCCCAGTATATTTCCCCTTTTTTTTTCCTCCCTCTTACAGGGAAATAAGACGGCTTTTCGCGCCCTTCCGGACCCCTCCCCTCCGCCCCTCGTCGCTACCGCCAAAAAGTTTTCATCGAGCATTTTTGAGGTGAAATCCGATGTACGGGAACGGGCCTGAAAGGAGCCGACCGAAGGAGAACTCCTTAGCGCTTTACCAGCTTTACACGCTCCGCGGACTTCGAGAAGCGACGAAATATGCGGCGCTTCGCGGAGCCGAGAAATTGAATTTGCAAACTTCTACCTTCCGCAGCGGCGCGGGCTAGGGCCAGGCTCGTACGTCGCGAATTTTCACTGGCGGATCGCTCGTCCGGATTCCAAGTAAATTCGCTCGAATCGAGGTACAAAGGGACCGGATGCAGTTACCGGCTGGAGGGAAAATCCGCTGGGTGCCGCATTTTTCGACGGTTGACTCCGTCTTCGAAGCGGCATGCGAGAAGCCCGATTGTGAGCACCGCGATCGTCAGGGTGGGAGCCTCGAAGAAACGATCCGAGGTTCGAGGATCTGAGAGCGGCGGCTCGTGAAGCGTATGTAAGGTAGTCGGTTACAGACGTCATGGTATATACTCGAAATCGTGGGCTAAACCTTGGCTGAATTTGCTTCGTGAATCGCATAAGAGCGTGGTGTATATGGAAAAACTGCTTCATACAGCGGTTTTCGATGGTGGATCTTTGATTCGAGGAAACGCCTTTGCGAGAACGATGCTACGGTCGTTTTAGGTCTCTTCAAGGAAACCATTAAGGATATAAAGATGAAGAAGTGTCTTTTTACCAATGGCACTGGAGAAACAATTTAGAATTCGAGGATCTGATCAAGAATCGTTCCACGGAAACGGAGAAAAAATGTAATTTCAATATTTTTAAGTAGAAACAGTAGCCTTCGTTGAAAAATGTCTTTTATTACTCCAAGAACCAAGAACCGAAGGACGCGGATTCATAACCAGAATTACTATTCACTTTTCTCCTATTAAAAAAAACCATTAAAAAAAATCGTTCACCATTCAATTTTACTATTAATCACTATTCAATTTTAAAAGAATTATTATTAAACGTTGCAACGAAAGCGAGGCTTCCATAACGAGGAACTCACGAAGTAAACACGTACCCTGATATTACCGTGAATTCTCCATACGTCTGCAGGAGTATCCGCGCGCAATTTCGCGGCTGACCAGCGAAATCCCTAGAAGGCACAACGAAAGCACGAAGTTATATTCGCCACGGGATCCACGGGAAATCCGGCAAAGGCTAAAAAGGGGGAAGTCGCGGCACGAAGGAAAGCCACTGACTGCGCAGTCAATCGCTCCGAACGGCCGTGGAAAGGGAATCCATTGGTTTGGCGCTGAACGCCGTTGTCGTGCGCCCGGGTACGTTTTAAGGGATTGAAAACAGACGCGCCGCGAATAGATAAACGCACGTACCCGGGAAATCCATGGTTTTCATCGACATTCCGCGGGAGCGCGAACTCTGGCCGCATCCGGCGGATCGAGAACGTGCGCCACTGATTCGATTCTTTCCTGCCGTCTGAACTCGCTTCGCGCCGTATAACGGAGTACACTCGAGTGTATCGGTAAGCCGTAATTTCTCGAAGGAAAATCCCCGTTTTACACACGGAGCGTCGCTGGGAAATCTCGTGGATGCTCCAAATGACTGCATCCTGAAGAATCGAATCAACCATTCACGTTCCACGGATCTTCCTCGTTGACTTTAATCGCTCTATCTCTTTACATAAAGCAGGAACACCGATTTGGTCGGTTAAATCGATTTAGAGCGAGATGGCCTTTAAGGGAAAAACTACGCTCAAAATATCCAGATAATAGAGTTTCATAAACGAGGATAAAAGGCCCATAATTTCGAAAGTGTGGACGCGAATGAATATAGACTTTGTATCGATCGAGCGTGGAGAGCCGCGACTGGTTGAAAGGAATCTCGGGCAGCGCTGCCAACGCCGTGTGGAAATTGAAGGAAGACAATAGCCGGTGCAACGAAGCCCCGCACTCGACTTATCTTCTCCGCAGAAGAACGATACCTTTCTCGATCGCATCGCTTTTCCCGGGAAAGCCCTTGCGTTCGCGGAATGCCGCGTATCAGGGAGGATGACCAATGATCGATGCGATAGAGATACGTCGACTGCGGTCGGCCGGTAGAGCTGTTCGCGTCGGAGGAAAAAAATGTCTCGGATACGGCAGTCATACGAGGTGAGTTTTCGCCTTCTGGGTCGATGTCGTGCCACGTACGACATTATTTTGAGCCGTTGTGTCAGTGCGTCTCTCGTGAGAGAGCCTGGAGCCCGCTCTCGGCCGGGCTCCTTTTGTTTTTCTACGGCCGACTCGAGATGTATTTGGTAGCCGATTCGACCATATAAAGCGACAAATGTCCTTTTACGGTAGGCATCGCCATCCACGGACCGCGTGCCGGGAGAGCCGAGTTGGGATCTTATGCCAGAACTTTCCTAGTACCAGACGTCGTTCCTCTGGCACCGGCGTTTGATTAAAATCCTTAATGGACCGTACCGACCGCGACGAAACTCGACGGTCCTCGTGGAAGCTCGCCTCTTACGATAATCCCTTTATCACTGTGCATTCAAAATCCGCCTTATCCTCCCCGGACGCCGGGGATCGGGAAATAGGAGGGTCACCTGATTAACCGCGAGAACTTTGTGGGGAATCGTGAATGACTTGGATACAGCGCGCATGAGAAAGTTGCTCGGACGAAGAATGGATTTATCTATTCAATGGGCAAAAAAGGGCTTTTCTTGCGCGTGAAGGGTACGTTTTGAAAGGAACAACTCGTTCTCCGGGCCATTCCCTTAATCATGATTTAACAAGGCGGACGATTTTCCTTTCACCCAAAGAAAGCGCGAATGCAGCCTTGGACTTTTATGTGTGTTTCCAAATTGGCAAGAAGCGTTGCTGGTTGGTTAGTCGTTTACTTGGAAAATCTCTTGTTGTAATGAAAACTCCATTTGGACGTGGAAGGAGTTTTCGGAATTAAATCCCGTGGGCGATTGAAAAGAGTTAATTATGATTAGAAAAGTTCTTATTGTAAGATTTTTATTGTTAAACTTGCGGGTACGAATTGTAAGGTATAGCTTTATCACGCGACTGCAATACATATCACTCGTGGGTCTTGCAGACTGAATTTTTATTCGTAGTCCACCGTTCAGAATTTTTAAGGCATTATTGAAACCAAAGTGCTCGTATGCCCATTATGAATTCTAGATCTTGAAAGCCTCCAATTGAAGAAATAAAAATAAAGGACAAAATAAAGATATATTTCGAGATACACATTGTCACTGGTCGCTGATTAACACGTCCATTATACCATAAGAGAAAAAAAATAAATCTGAAAAAAAAAATAATCTGTAGATGGTAGGAGTGAAGAACCGCAAAAGGTAATCGTGGGTTAAAAAATGGCGGATCAAGAACGAGAAGGAATTTTATGGAAAAGAAGTGCACTGTCCACGAAATGATCCCGGTACGTGCGCTTTTCGAGTAACGTCGATTTACATCTCCGGACGTGATTTCACCGATTGTCGAGCCTTTTGTTCCTCTGGGCCGCCATCGTATTTCCGATGATCAATGGAAAGAAACGAAGCGCACACGGCCGTGCAGATTTTTATTGCGAGTTACAGCTTGACATCTTCATCGCGATGTCATATCCTTTTCGTCGAGGGCCGCGAACGGGAGGGAACTTTTCATCCGTGAACGTTCGTTCTGAAATTTCGTCGCGTTCCAGATACTAACGCGATATTTTATGACGCGCCCCGTGAGTGCTAGCGCTCCGTCCGTATCGTCGGTTCCTCGTTATTAAACCCGGCGGAGTAAAAAAGATAAATTAAAGTTCGCACCAATTACAAAGTCTGCGTAAATGAATTTCAAGTGACGTGCAAATATTTTTACGCTCGTAGCGAAATTGAGAATTGGAAGTACGTAACACGTAATTGGACTCGATAATATTTCTAAATCTAGAAGAATGATTTACTGATAATTGCGGGGAGAGGCAGTTTTTACACAAAGGCATACGTCTCGCTTTAAAATGTTATCGATAAGGACATCTCAGGAAATATGTTCAAGTTTATTTGTTAAGTATATTAAAAAAATAGTTTGTCATCCAGTGTTACTTTCAGTCTTGAAAAGGACGAGTCTTTGCTGGAAATAAAATGGTCGTAGTGAATCGAGTCTAATCTAAACGCTCCATGAGTTATTTGGTATTTGAGCAAATTATTTTATTCAGGACGTGATACATCGGTGTGATTGTTTGAAGTCATCCGGAAAAGACGATAAAGGCATTCGTGGGACCTTTGAAACATAATTTCGAAGCTTTTAAATTTACCGGGAAATATCGAATAACGTAACGTAAAATAGCACTTGACCCGAATTACGTCCTTTCGTGAACATTTTTTATTTAGGAGCTGCATATAGGATAGCTCTCCTTCCGACGTTAATTTTGGAGTGCTTTTGAAGAGATAATCTCGGGACAAGCCGCATTTCGATTTTAACTCTTCGCTTTGCCTTCGCTACGCTCTTCGTCACTGCTGCATTTTTATTTCATTTCGCATGCCGCCGTCAAGCTTCATTTTCGCTACACAGTAATTCAAGAGAAAGATAAATGTAGCCGTTAATCAACGAGCGGCAAAATTTTGACGCTTGAACGGATACTGACAAGCTAAAGTAGATCAGCATTGACGTTGTTTACGTGAAGAACTTATTTCATTTTTTCTTCCTCGTCGGCTTTCAATATCGACTACCGTAATTATTAAATTCACGATTTCCTTCTTGATATTAGTACCCAAGATTGGAATGTTTTCCGTTAAAATTCCGATTTACAGTGTTATCATACATTCTCGAGTAATTCTTCCTTGCTCTTTCTTAACACGTGTACTCTAAAGAAATTATGCTAGTATCTAACAAATAACACTTACGACCAAGAAAACGAATAGGGGTTCAAGATTCCACTCGGCGAAAGCAGATTTTAATTTTTATCCATATGTCCATAAGTACTATAAATACAGCGATAAAGGTATTACTTTAAATAAAGTGTCTAAATGTAAACACTAGTGGAAGTTTATCCCAAAAATAAATCGAGCCCCCAATCGTTTCTCTAATCCTTATTCTCAACGTGCTTTTACATTTCCAACTTCGAAACCCGCGTATTCACAGCACTTTCCAAAGCCAAGCTCGGTAATCGATATACAAAATAAATTGTCAAATTCGCGAAAGCGTGCCTGTGTAAAAGAGATTGGCGATAAAGAAAGACCACTGCAAGGAGGTAAGCCCTTGTAAAGACAGTCAGTCTGTCTCTCTCTTAGTTCCGCCTGAACAAAGTCCTCCACTCTCTCGCCCTCTCTCTCTCTCTCTCTCTCCCTTCCTCTCTGTCTGCGTCTTTCGCTCCGTCCCTCGATCGTCCAACTCTCTTTCTCCAGGCCGATATACGCACATATACGCACTCTCTCGAAGAAACGTCGGGCCGTTGCAGCTGCCACTCGCAATGCGCACGTCGATTTAACCGTACCTGCTACGCCAGATACGTCTATCTACGGCGATATCGATAACCATACCGATCTTACCGCTCACCTCGCTTTCTAAGAATAATTACAGGCACTGGCGCTACGCCGGCGGGCAGGACACGAGCCTCGACTCGTGCTCGAAAGATCGAGGATGTGTTTCTGTCATCGCAAGTAGATCTTTTCTCACGTATTTTGCAAAGCACAGTTTTCGCGAGGAATTATATCGCGATGGAATGATAAACAAAGGCACATTCGTTTTATAGTCATTGATTATCGTTTCAGCAAGTGAATCGTAAAAGAGAAATCTGCGCAAAAACAGGATCGATTTGAAGGGATGAGTCTGGTGATCGTGAGAGAAGTATGATAAACTAATAAAAAAAACCTGTTTTCCTTTACAATCTTTCTAAATATATATCAGTATAATCGTGGTAGCAAAGCGTTCATATTAAGCACTCAACCTTATACCGAGTATAAATCGTGCTGCTGTTGAAAGTAGAAGATGGATAAAGACTTCTCGAAAAGGGAGTTGGTACTAAATTCTTTATCTTCTCAATACTGCCATTTCTCGCAAAAGAGGATTTTTTGATAGAACCCCCATGCTAATCACGACCTAATATCTCCAATCCCAGAAATCATCGGATCTCGATAGAACTCGGCGTCTAAAGTAATGCTCGCGAGCTGCGTGTTCGGTGCCGATCGTTTCCTTCCTCTTTCATTCCTTTTTTTTATTCTCTTGACGATATCGATGTTAATTTCCATGCTCGAAGCCCGCTCGATATATTATCTCGGCGACGCGAGCACGATACTCCCCTCGACGGCCCCCACCGTGCAATATTGTGCTCTACATCCGATAATCGAGTCGGTACCACTTTGCCGTATAATTATCGCTACCCAAAACGAAATGCAAATAATGCGCACGCGTATGGGCCTTCGTACGCTCCGCGGTGATATTATCTTAAACGTTGTAATACATTTAAGGTTGTAAGAACGGGCTCAAATGCGAGGGACGTACGAGCACCGTTATGCATTTAACATTCACGGACCGGGATATTTACGAGCTCGTTCGTCGTCGGTATGATTGAGAGCGAATAAAGCACCGCGAACGATGAGAGACGGTTAGTGTCGTTACGTGAAAATTGCCGGTAGGACATGGCTGCCCCTAGTGTATCCAGTCCTGACCATTAAAGCTTTCCGCATAACGCCACGTACCACAGGCCCAGACGACTTCTCGTGCATCTTAAACAATAAACCGCGCACTGCAGAACGAGAGCGATCGACGCCAAATATCGATAATGGACGTGGACTAATGTCTCTAACGACCTCGATAATCGTCGTCGGAAGCTGAACCTCGGCGCTATTTATACGGTACATCGAACACACGAGCCGGCGAGCGAAGCAAGAGTGGTCGCCCGACAGAATAACCGGGGAAACAGCGATTTAGCGCGACTCACTCGAAATGCAATTGAAACTCAAGACTTGCATGTATGTCTACCAAAACACTTGGCTCATTCGACGATATAAGACTGAGAAATTTTCTTGGTCTTACGAGCACGGTATTCTCCACTTAGATACGTGGATCAGTGTCCACCACTCCGCCTGTAGCATCACGTTTAAAAGGGTATAAGTCGCCAATTAGCTCCATCTTCGTTCACGTCTTCTTCCTTAACAATAGCTTCCATTACCGCGCACAACGTTCAATCAACTCAATTTCAATTCTTAATCCATATTCCATTAAAAATCGTGCCGTCCGCCAAGTGGCCGACATCGATCCACGGACTAAAGCGAAGAAGACCGTGCTGTATAGACACTAAATTCTTAAATCCCCAGATTTCAATTTCGACGAAGAGGCCTTGGCCAACGACACGGCCAGAGGCTGGAGGAAGGAGGCGCGGTACAAACACCGCAAACAAGCGCGCGTACGCATGCCGTGCAGTGCCGATCGCGATTTCGGAGGCGTCAACCGAGTGGGCTTAATCACGCATTCAGAGAATACAATCGGGCGTTCGCGCTATGCATGCCGAGGGCCTCTAAGTGGAAGGAGAGGGCTCAAAGGGAGATAACCGGTCATCGAGGCGATATTGCGACGTATCGATCGGCGGGTGACACTGCCTCCCCCTCGGCCGCCGGAATGGCCCCAGAACGGTATAATTGTTCTGGCGATCTCTCGCAGGAGGCGAGGACCAAGCCGGGGGCGATGACGCATACCGGAAGTTGGACAAGCCGCGGACAATCGGCTGGAAAAGTCCGGCGATGCCCCTTTCGTGGGATCTCCTCCGAGCCATTCTGACGCGCTCGCGCATTATTTCCTATTTGAGAAGCTTGGACTTTGTTCCTCATTATTGTCCCTGAACGTTCTTAGGGTATGATTCTTACCGGCATTTTTACGCGATAAATGTACGCTGGCACTTTGTGCCTGGAATACTTTACTCTTGTTTCTTTCGAGTACTTCGCGGAGATCGAGGTATTGTATCTCTTCCTGGACAGAATTTTTGGTACCGTCTCAAACGATCTTCGTGTTATCGTCGATAGGAAGGAACGCGAGTGAAACGTTTCGGTAAACTACGAACTAAACTTCGATATTCGAAGTAGTTACGAAGTGCGTTTCGGTTTATATCGGTTAAAGTTGCCCGGAACGGGATGTGAAAACGAAGCAAGGATCTAGGTTAGGAAAGCGTTAATGGCGTTTATGATGCATATTATATTATATGAACGAAGCGTTTGATGATCATTTATATCCTCGCATCCATCAGATACAATAACATTCTCAAAAAACAAGGTAAATCTTAGCTCCTATCCTCTGTATACTTCAAACACGCAAAAATAATTAAATGACACCAGCGCCATGCGATAATCCATACTACGTTCATTAAAAACACAAAACTTCCCATCGCATTTAATACGTATCTTATCAGGCGTCGTCGATTTTCGATGCTCCGCCCGCAACTAAAAATCCTCGAGCACAAAAACCAGACTAGGCCAGCGATAACAGCAAAAAAATCCTTTAAACGCGATTGTCCCTGCGGCCTGCAGCAGCGAAAAAGTGTTAAGTTAACATCGGCGTTAGGCGATAAACCACGCTACATCCATTATCGGCGTATCCCTTACACGAGTATCACTGTAATCCCGCGTAATCCGATCGGATTTGATCCGCGTATTGTTAGACTATTCGTGGCTCTCTCGTAACTCCGGGAGATTCTCCGACAGGCGAGGCAGTAACGAGACGCGTCGTTACGTGCAGAAAATTCCGAGGATTTCCTGGAAGGATTTCGGTCGGGGCCACGCCCGAGCATCCGGGGGAGGCGCGATTCTTCGTAGACGAACGCAGTCCCCCGAGGTCGAGGTGACGTTAACAGGAAGCTAGATAGGTCTCGGGCGTCCTCGTCGGTGCGGTCCAGGAGGGAAGAGGAGGGGCTGGTAGTATTTAGCGCGGGAATGCGGCTCGCGGTTTGCCGGTTACCGGTTACACGGCTATCTGCGTAGACACCGCGGTAGGTTCGCGGATATCTTATCAAGGACGAATGCTCGGACACGCTCCAGAGCGCTGATCCGTCCTTAACTCGCTTTTTCTTCGGGCGCGCACCGGAGAAGGACGAACGGAGCGGCAGGATAAATTACGGAAATTAAGCGGGCCGATAGTGGAGGCTACCGATTATCTCAAAGGCATTGGGAGACGCAGCCTGTATTTCGAGCATTAATATCGCGTATACATCAGAGGTTCGTTTAGCAGCTCGAGGTAAATCCCGGTTTAATATAAAGAAAACTCGCGATGATCGAGGCTTCGTTACTTTAACGAGCTAATTAATCCAAGTCGACGAGGATTCGAATGGTCGACGCGGCGGGCCTTGGGAGTTGACTTTTTCTATCCCGGTCCGTGGTGCGACAAATGCCCCTTTCATCCTGACTCGTCCGGCCGATCGACGGATGCTGGATAAATCGCGTTCGAAAATGCATTAAGCGTAAATCTGCGTTAAGCCGAAGGGAACTTATTTCTTATGGCTACCTCGAGAAAGACGTTTGGTAAAGCTATACTCTTTGATATCGAGGAATCTGTATATTTCGCACTAACTAAACAACCTAAACTGGCGTCGTAAATGAAAAAAGCTTTCGTTTAACAGAAAAAATTTATCTCGATATTCGTTCAACAATCGCGAAATCCACGATGAACCTACTTCTTAAAAAGTCTAAGAATTAAGAATAAGAAAGAAACACAGACACTTTCCGCGAAAACCTCCTCTTCCATTTAGTACCCTTCCTATAAACGCCTTAAAGTAGGTTAATTATACTAAAGACTGTATTTTATAATAGAATATTCGAATCAGAAACCAGTATAACACGTGCGCTAAACTTCTCGCCAGTGTATCTACTCCACGTACATCGCTCGAACCATAAGTACGATCCGCATCCCGACCACGAGTAGAACCTACACACGGCTCCTTCCTCTCGAAGTCCGAGCTTCCGTCGACTGCGCGCACAGAGGGAAGAAATGGCGAACTTTAGCACCGCGTCGACGAGCGGCATCGTGCCGGGTGAAATTGACACCGGCATGCGGCGCACTTTGATCATTTCCATCGCGGGAATTCCCCGATCGGGTGGGTCGCGGTTTAGCCGGGGTTGACGTTTTCTTACCTCCACTCTCGGCCTTCCCACCGCCAATTCTGCGATCCTCTCTCCGTTTCTTTCCCACGCGACGCGCTCCCCTCGTCCCTCCTTCTTCGAGCCCACAGCCCCGTGGCCTCAGCGTTCCCTCGAGCGGAGAACCTCGGACGTGGCAGTGACTAATTATTTAGGGTTGCATCGTCGGTCCCACTCCCTCCGCTCTGCTCAGAGTGCGTCCGTCCCCGTCCCTCCAGGAGGCATCCTTACCTCCTGGCTCCTTTATTTTTCCCCTCGGACTGCATTTCTGCGGAGCCAAACGGAACACTTATATGGACTTCGTCACCGGCGTTCGTTTTGCCGGTGAGGGTATACCGCTATACGCGGGACCATTGTTTTGCACCGGTTAGGCCGAACTCGAGGACTCGCGCATCGTCCTTATTAGCAATTCAAATTGGCGGCAATTTTTTCAGCGCATTTTTGACCTCCTGTATCGGCCCGTCCACCGGCCGCGGCTTTTGTGTCCCGGTACGTATACGCCGCGCCGAAACTCCCTCCCTTATTAAGGCCGCCCTCGCCATATTAAGGGCCACCGCGTTAAGCCTCGACGCTAATAATTGCTCCCTGCGCCGCGTTCCTTCTGCCGCGGCCAACTTCCACGAACGGCCACGCTCGGGCCGCGAATATTTTCACGATATTTTACGCCGTTGTTGTACGCGCCTGCGAGGATCCTTCGAGGATTTAAGGGAGATCGAGGATTTTCTGGAAGGTTCTGACCGGTGGGGAAAAATCGATGAGTGTGATCGTTTTTTTTTTTTCGCGTACGAGATTATAGTGCAACAGTAGGAAGAAGCTATTTCATTCTTATTCTTATGATAATATTTGATAACAACTGCGATACCTTTTGGTAAATTTAATATAGGTGCGTTAGAAAAATGGATGGTTTTGAAGGTTTTTTTTTATTGGAGAGTAAATAAGATAACGTATTGCGATGAGCTATCGGATATTTTGTTCGGTGACGATGTAGTAAGAATAATTTTCGAGTCGCTCGTCGACCGAGAGTTTAATCGTCGAATTCCTGATACATTTTAAGACAATCGATATATAGATTGGTAAGGATGCTCGAAGCACATATTTGCGCACGATTATACATTCTAGGTGAATTTACATATCAACCGCCCTGCGTTCCTGTAAAACCAATGTCGTTCTGGAGCGTATTATGCATGCGCTACTGCGTTTCCTTTTAAAATTACCATTAAGCATTTTACCGGGAATATCGGAGATTGAAAGGCAGAGATGTGGAAAGGGATGGATTTTACGCTGGCAAAGGACTTCGTAACGCTTCTAAAACATTCTTATCCGCAAAAGGACTCTAACGCCTGTTAAGATCTCCTACCCCTTCTTTCAGACCTGGCTCGTATTTACCCCCACGGAGTTACGCGAATCTTACACCGCACCCTAGTCGCCTGTATCTCGACTGGCGGTAAACTCAGCGCATTTGTGGATTACATTATGTTCGTGCCATCGAGTTTCCTTTTTTGGCGTACGGTTACACGTTTTCCGGAAAATATTGGAAATTGAAAAGTCGGGGCACGAAGTCTAATCCGATTCCAAGAGTGGCTCCTCGTTTCCGGGTGCTCCTCGACCGAAGTTACATTCTTCACGTTAACGCATCCCGGCATTGTGGAAAATGCGCCTCCTCTCTCCTCCATCTGTGCTCTGATTTTCAATTTTCCAATGAAAATCTCTCGTATTGCGGGGAATATTAAATAAGGTGGAGGGACAAAATGTTGGGACAACTACGAAACATTATTTTGGTATCGAGTGTTATTATATAGGTTGAAAATAATGGAGAATCTGAATAGACTTCTATAGGAATTAGAAGATTGTTGTTTTTTACACCACGTGATATAATAAATAATATTTTTGTACATGTCAAATGTCTTAAAAGCATGACTGCGATATAACCATGGTAAATTTTACTGCGGTTCTTGGAGAGGACGAAATGTACTTATAATTATCTCAACAAAACTGTGTATGATTAATAAAAATATTATTCTTTCTAAACACGTAGCAACAGCTTCATTAATGCAATGTGATAAACATTGAAAAGTTGACAAATTGCATCAAGAGGCGAATGTTGGCAAATAGAAATGCAAATGTGAAGTAGTTTTTTTTTCATGCAATACAATGCAGAAAAAAGATGGTTTGCCAGCTACTTAATTGAAATGTCAGTAAATCTTATAAATTTATTTCCACATTATATGTAAGTAACGTCCAACAAGGACATATAGTCAGTATCAAGGTCTCTCTAAGATCCTAAAGCAAGCTGAAATGCTTGCAAAACGTGGGTAACCTCTAAGCTCTCTTAACACACGACAAAGTCTGGAAGCTATTTTGGTGTACCACGGATAACATCAGTGGAAGCTCCGAATAGACTGTGAACTTATCCGATAAAGCGTGATTCTTGTCGTCCTAAAAAATTAACGTCGATCGAGCAGCTAAAGGTAAACAAACGAAATCACACGTGCTGCATATATATATATATATATATATATATATGCAG